>CAJNYU010002868.1:5277-62781 GCA_905331475.1 Rotaria socialis
TCTCTATTGTCACCCTTCCCTGATGTGATTCGTTTATTATTTTGTGAACAATCTTATATCATTCGATAGAGAAATGTTGGCTCTATCTCGGAAAGAAACAATGACTTTTCTACGATATATGTAACTCGAGTTATAAAAGAAATACAAAAGATATCTTTTTTACCGGCAGAATTAGATCATCCGACTCTACATTTAAATGGAAGTAATATTCGTATGTAATGACATGTCGGCTACCACTTTGTATAATTAATTTAGCAAGCTAGATGAAACTAAAAAGCGCTGCAAATTATGTTACTTTAGTTTGTTTTTGGTGCGGTTGAACGGAGAGCATCGAGTTGACTACGGATAACTGCTTTTCCATTTTTTAAAAGCACGTTTTTTTCTTGAGAATATTAGAAAAGTCCTGTTTTACTAAATATTAATGATTAGAGCCATCTGCTATCAAATGCGTGAGAATATTTTATCTTTTTTTCAGTTTGCAGAATACGCCAACTGTTATTTTCTCATTCTACCGAAGAAAGTAATATGAATCCAATTATTCTATAGCAGATGCAGTATTCTTCAAATTGAACAAAGGATAAAACATTGCTACGTAGTATTTGGCAAAATCTGATCTTTCTAATATTCCCAAGCAAAAGAGGTATTTTTAAAAGATAGAAAAGCAGTTACCCATCAGTAACTCGATATGCTTTATCGAATTACACCAAAAAGAAACTAAAAATGCGATTGATGAAAATTTTGAGTTTACTCTACCATCCATAAACAAAGTAGTGTTTTAATAGCTATGACGCTACCTTTCCAAAAAGTCATATATTCCTTTGCATATATTTTTACGGAATTTCCATCTAACAAATTGCATGGTCTCTTGAATGTTTAATATGCAACATTGAGTGCACTATATTAAGAATGGTCATATAAGCATACTTGCAGTTTCTTAGCGAGAAAATTGAATTTTAAAATTTCTCGAGCATTCTTTCGTTTTAATAAATGGCAGATTCGTTGTCAATTTCCTGAATATTCCGATAATATTTGTTGCGGTTCTCTTTCACTTGTTTTTGTTTTGTTTTCAATATATTTATGTACTAATTATCATGCGTATTCAGACCATAAAGTAACTTTACCCTACATTGAATCATCCCAGGTCGTGGACGTACGGCGGGAAACGGCCGGAAAGCACTGGAAAGCGCTGGAAAGTGGAAGCAGTATTCCAGTTGGAAGTTACCGGATTTTCTTCCTGTAGATTCCGATCAACTTCCAGATGTAAAACACAGAAAACTGACCGGAAAACACAGGAAACTGACCGGAATCCACAGGAAAAAAATCCGGTAACTTCCAACTGGAATACTGCTTCCAGTTTCCAGTGCTTTCCCGTGCTTTCCGGCCAGATACGGTGATTTTTCCGCATCTTTCCGGCCGGTTCCTACAGTATCCGTTCTTCGGAATCATTGACCTGGGATTATATCTATCGCACTTACTCTCAAGAAAACTTTTTCTTTAAGACAACTTCATTATAAAATAATGTCCAAAAGCATTGTATCTAGAATGGTAGATAGTGCAATATCAAATCAACAATGGATAGTGGCTCATGTTTCTTTAACTCTTACAATTGCTGGAACTGTATTCAACCTCCTAACATTTACAATTCTCTGCCAATCAACGTTTAGGAATGCAAAAACAAGACCGACACTTCACTACATGAGAACAATAGCTATCTTTGACATTTTTATGTTATACGGATGGAATCTTGATCATTTTTTTTCTACCGTGTATGGCTTTGAAATTCAAACATCAACAATGCCTCTGTGCAGATTTCTTTCATTTTTAAATTATTTCGCTGCTCAAACATCAGCTTGGCTTCGTGTTTTTATTTGTTGGGATCGATATCTATCATTGAGTCGTCTTCATAAGACATGGTTTAGTCATTCAAATAATGTTCTCACCGTCATTGCATGTATCATTGTCTGTTGCGCTATAATAAATGGTCAATTTTTCATATTTGGTTGTTCTTTCAATGCAGATGGGTCAATCAATGCATACTCTACGGCATTTCAAACATATCCAACATGGGATTACTTGAATTTGGCATTATATAATTGTGCACCATTTATATTAATGGTTATATTCAATAGTGGTGTCATTTATTATTTGATTCATCTTCGACGTACATCAACTGTACAAAATTCTCGAATTCAACATCGATCTATTTCAATTACATTAGTCATTACGACCTTTCTATTTCTGATTATGACAATACCAAGCACTGTAGGCTTTGCATTCTTTTCTAATACGGCAGGTGACACTATTTTATATTTCTTGGATGGACTTCTTTATTCTTATCATACATTATCATTTCCATTGTATATTATTACATTTGATGAGTTCAGACGTGAAGTTTTTGGAATTATAACATGCAACAGAAATAAGCGAAGAGTTGTACCACAAACTCAAACTGGTGTGGCACTCCATACTATTGATGCAACAAAGGCTATGGCCATCGCTTGATAGTTCTGCCTCACTTTTATTACCTTCTCTGATGAAATCAAATCTTTTTTAACTGAAAAATTATATGTTGCTTTGTAATTAGTTTCCTTCTTGAAGCAATAGCCATTTTGTTGATCTCCCTGCTTTTGTGTCATACACTCTCATACATAGATATTGTCATAGTTGTCTCTAAAAATTTGTACATTTATCAACGACTATATCAAAGTTGAATTTATTATTCCATGAATATAAAAACAAGCAATAAAAAATCATTTTCGATTCGTAAATTAGAGATGACGTTCATCGAAGAAATATTCAAATACAGGATCTAAATCAACACACACTACTTGCAATTATTCAAATCGTTTCCATAAAAATATTTACATTTTCGATTTTTAAGCTGTATAAGAAATGAATTCAAACAAAAAATTGATCAATGGTTAGCTTATTTTTCAGTAGATCTAACTAACCGATTTAACTCTATCAAGTTTAGAAGACCGGCTATTGAAAAATCTTAATTAAATTAGCACAAGGTTTCCCTATCTCATCAGAGTTTGATCAAGAAAAAAGTGGTACTCCTCATATTATTCTTAGAAGTCCTCATTTTAATGCTATTAAGAAAAAGGTTTTTTTTTGTGACTATTCCACAGAATTAGGTAATGTTTAATTGATTTAGCTCTTCAATTTTCTGCTAGTCTATCGCTCTATATGCATTCAGATAATCGAATATTTCTAGAAAGAGCGAGAATGCTTTGAGAAAACCGAAGATTAAATCAGCAAGGATGAATCATTCTAATCCGGCATATCGTTGAATTTGTCCTAATGGTTTACAGATGATTATCATTGAAAAGAATAATAGTTCATTAGAACTCACCGGATAGCCAGATACTTTCGAGTATGAAACACTACTTTCATTTCTTGGCTATTCTTGCTGCTTTATTTTTCGTAATTGATTATTATGTGTTGAATACTCTAGATGATAATTAACAAGTAACGCGTCGGCTCCATGAGCCTCGCTCAACTCAATCCTGAAAGTGCACGATAGAGGCAATATGATCATACTCTCAAAAACAAAATGATATCGTAGATGGTAGCAGTATAACTAGGATTCGAGGCTTGGATTAGAGTTGCCCGTACGCTTGCTAAAGATACACCAAGGTAGCGTTATTTTTATGGAACTCACATATGTTTTCGACGAAAATAGTGAGTGTGCGTTTGATGTCGAGGTTTTCTGACTACCCGTTCACGCCTTACACATTCCACGTTCAAATTGAATAAGAATCAACTTAATGATTCCGATCTCACCCTTAGTAAAAAAAAGAACTCCTGCATATGCTGGTAAAACCACGAATTAGGCAAACCAAACCAGCTCTGCGTCATTCGAGTACCGCACTCTTTCCATTAGAAAAAATCCCTACTGTAGCCTTCTTACTCCAAGTTTTTCAAAACATTAAGTGAATACAGTTTCAACAAAATCACATTCCCTTATGGGATTACATGTCATGTTAGTCGATCTATAACGTATATGTACTGCCATCAAGATCGCATAGCATACGGGAACGGTACCGTTTTCGCGTCACGAAGATATCAAATAATTTTAGAACTCTTTACGAGGGATTCTTTAGAATATGTTCTTCAAATCGTTTGGGAGCGAAAACTATCTAGGCAACCCACCACTTTTTAGAAAGAACTTCTGTCTGTCACAGATATAAATGAAATTTTAATGATCTGATCGCTCTACTGACTCGATTCAGAATCAACTCGAGGCTTTGTAAAAAGAGTAGACCTACAGATCAGACGAGAATATACGAAAAAATATGTTGGAATAAAATTTATTTATTGGGACTGTCACGACGTCACGACGTGGTTCACCCGAAATGGCTATATTGGCGACGTCACCCTTTTCTCAGGAAAAAAATGTATTACCATCAATTTTTATGCGTCTTTCATTTCCGACCCAATAGATCTTAAGTAGTGAAATTCGACCTTGTTATTTTCGAGTAAAATGCAAGACAATGTGACAAGAACTCTTATGATCTGTTTGAAAAATAAATCACGAGAACATTGTTTCGATGAAAACATGACGTACAAATATATGGAGTAAAAAATAGCTCTGAACAAAACGACGCAGGCCCACTTGCACCGCTCAGCGGAAGCACTAGTGATAGAGATTTCTGATAACATTCACCAACTAAAACAAATCATTTGCGGTTGGACCGATCTTGGGTATCTAACAAAAGATTTAAAAGCTGTTTCTTATAGAGGTGATATACGAATATTCTGGACTAATAATTCCCTGTTCAATATAAGAAGCAAGGATATAATTTGTCTGACCGGAAAATGGTTGTCGTTTAATCGACTAATTTCGAAAGTCAACCTTATTTTGACCTTCGGTTCAAAAAAAATATCGAATATTGAGTAAGATGAAGCTAAACGTCACACTTGCCCTGCCCATGACCACTCCGAGATTGAAAAAACAATTCAATTTTGCTTGAGTACTAAAACCTTCTTAAGACAGCCTTACTCAACTCCAGCCCACCTCATGGTTACATCACTACTAGATCAAGCGATCTTTTTTCTTGCATTCTGTTTACCGCAGTAAGGCACTCGATAAAACAAATCAAAACTTTTCCTCGCAACGGTGTAATAATGCTTTTCATTCGAAGGTAAGAAAGCAGCTCCTCATCGGTCGTCGGCGCCCCTTTGGGGTGCCACTCCCGACTCGTCGCTTCAGTGTGCCCTCCCTCCATTTTTGGGGAGAAGCTCACTGAACCTGTTCAAGCAATTTCTCACGTCGAATTCCAATCAAAACATAGTGTTTCGGCGTTAATTACGGCTTGTGTGCCTGCTTTATAAAAATACTTTGCAAAGATAGTAACCACAACTGCCAAAAAGGTTATTCTGCTCACTTTCTAGATTCGCCCACATCTGATTGAGCCTCCTTCTGCCAAATATAAAGTTTCTTGATAAACATCTGTCGCAATGCCTTTTTTCCACTCGATCAGTTTCTAAATCGTGAGAGCACACTGCTTTCTGAAAGATTGTAGAGACAAACTGAACATACAACCAATTTAATGTTGGTGACCCTATTTTTCAGAAAAGCGACAAAGAAAAAACCAAGCTCATTAGCGGAATAAAACCAAGAACGCAAGTCAATGTCCACAAAAATCTGAGAAAAGCATCTCAAGCGAGGCAGAAAAATCGGGAATCAATCGTATTCTTGATCCAAACCTTTTTAAGAAAAAATAATACGTTGAACCTTATCCATTATGTAGAAAGATATACACTCTGAAAACAGCGTTTCAAGCCATTTAGAAAGAAAGTCAATTTCAAACTTCGCTTTCCTTAATATCTTCCAGTTAGCTTTCTTTCTGAACTTCTCATCAATTGGTCACTCAGACAGAAACGAAAGTTTTAAGGCTAATGGGGCTCACACTCGAACCCCCAATACTGAACTACATATGGGGAGCCATTTTCTGAGAAACTCGATTTCTATTGGTTCCCTGGCCCACCAATAGGGTTGCGAGGCCAATGTGCATCATATTCGAACTCCCCACCCCGAAATACCTACTGGGAGCCCTTTTCCAGAAAACTCGATTTCTATTGGTTCCCTGACCCACTAATCAGACACCGGACAAACAGACGAATTTCCGTTGTGAAGACTCATCCTTTCAGGATTGAGAATAAATAAGAAGCCATGATGGCACATCACGATCTTTTCATCTAGTAAAATAAAAAGTATTCATGAATAATCTTTATGGTTGAGGTCTGCCTTTGTTCTTTTCTTTTGAACTCATGCTTCAACTAAGCGGAAACATTTCTTAACCTATATAAAGCCACTTCCGACAACTCGAACTTGGAGTAGCTGCCTAATTTGACTTCGAATATAAATGCAAAAAAAGAACACTTTCGTGATTGTAACGAACAACTGGATTGGAGTCGCTTGTGCCACTATCGACAAAGATGTTTATTAGACTACTTCAAGTTATCCAGAGTGTAACGACAAAACTAGAGAGGGCCGCCTATGCCCGTCGGCATGATGGTGTATTGTGTCATCAGACATCTCCACAGTGTCCCAACTTCATACATAACGCACGTATATACGTATAGGAGAGAGATACATTAGAACAATGGAAAGAGAACATAAAGAGAAGGAAGGAGAATCATCGAAGCGTGCCATCAATATCGGCACAGTGATCTCACGCAATCGCCCAGAAAAGATTTACTTTCTATAAAATATAAAATTTATAAATCGATTTCACTCTCATTAATAATTTAGGAATAGGTTTAAATTTTCTTTTTATAAATTTTCTAATTTATAAAAACTAAATCTAAGTTTATCCCTAAATTTTGAATGCACTGCCAGTTATATGATCGTTTTCTTTTGCTTTGGAATGGTTTTTAAATGGCCGCGGTTTTTTTTCCATTTATTTTCGAATTATGAATAGTTATTCAGATGTCGATTTATATTCGAAGTCGAACTAGACATCTCATGCTGGGATCGTTATTCTTATGTTCCTGTTTGAGAGCATGATAGTACTTCTAGTGCAAGTCATTTTTCGACCTGTTCGTAGTGTTTTTAGACCTTCATTTATCTATGGTTTGATGGAGAGTGAAAAGCTCTACAAGATGTAATAACAAACTTCGTGGAGGTTTCATACCTGAATTTACAAAGTGACAAAAAAATTAATTTTTTTCTGAACGTTTTTCTCGTGATCTTTTATCTTTGCGCCGTTATAACTCCAAACTTCAGGTACAACTATTTTTTACAATCATAAATACTTTGTAGAGTAAATTAAGAGCTATCAAATCAAACTTGAATGAATATAATGGCTTCAACCGTTTTCAAGATATTGAGAGAATACGAACAGCATTGAGGTATTGAAAAACGTTGTTGTTGTTTTACCGGGTGAAAAACGTCGGTGGCGCTTAAAGTTTTTTCTGTGAGGTTTCAAATCGAAAAAATTTGGATCTACATATAAAAATGAACGCTCTTTCAACCTAGATAGGTTAAATCAAAATCAAATTTTTTTCCATAGCCGCGATGTTCAGTCTTCTCATGGAACGTCTCTGAAGAATGTATTTCGCATTGTTGCTCTACAAGACCTTCATTGGAGCATTAATAGAAAAAGATCATGCAATTTAGAAGAAGTTTGATGCATAATAAATATCTCTTAATTGGCAGATTTCAAACTTCTGCATATGAATCGTCAAAATCATGAACACTCACCCAACAAACAACATAGAGTAAATACAGTAGCCTGAAAAAGGATCGACACAAGTCGGTTAGAATCAGCTACTTCTAAATTTTGAATGGAACATATATTTGTTAATGATTTTCTATGTTTCTTATTTTACTCACGAAAAATGTATATTTTACCCCAGCGAGGGTATAGATTGCAAGTTTGTCTTTCTCATACTCATTATCAAATTAGACATTGAAGTATCGACATGAATGCTCATCCTAAGACTCGAATAACACTGCTACTCTCTTAATGAAAAGCATCATTTGATCAATCTGTCATTTGGAAAAAATCTCTGGTTAGACAAATTGTTTTTCTGTAAACAAAAAAAAGTTAGATCTTTCCGATAGTGATCGACTAGCTGCTCTCTATTGCTCTTAAATATTTTCACTTTATTTTTTCAACATGAATTTAAAAACACGTAATCGACATGCATTTAAATAATGATTCTAGATTTTTTTATTTGTAAAGTACTTTGCTGTGAAAACATTGACAAACGATTATATAAGCACGAGAAAGAAAAAGAGGCAACATGTGAAATATTGCTACAAAAATGTTTTATAAAGAAGCCAGATGATTGATATTTCGAGTGTTTCATAACTAATTTTCTATTTCCAAACAATACAACATGCGGCCACTGGACTTTCAGCATCGGTGATTAATTTCTGATCTTCTCGAATACAGAAACCAGTAAAGATACCATGTATAATCCAACTACCGATAATACAATAATAACCATCAAAATTTTTTAAATGTAAGAATTCTTGATAGATACAATCTCGATCGGTAAAACTACCTTGCGTTTGATCGATTACTGATTCACTATCTGCCTTGAACAAGGTTACATTTTGACCGCAGCGACCAACAATTGGCTTTTTTGCGTAACCACAATGTTTCAAATCGTCGCTCAGTGTCCATTCACTACGGAGTAAATTTGGATGATTAGGATACATGGACCAGAGTACAGGTAGAAGAGCTTTATTACTCATAATAACTTTCCAAAGTGGCTCAACAACTTGAATCTGATCGTTAAGAAGAATATCACTAAGACGAGGATGTTCACCGTCAGTTGGCATCCATGTCGATCCGTTAGTATTCTCTTGTGCACGTTCTTTTTGTGCATTGTTATAATCTTTAAATATTGTTTCCCACATCCAAAGTTTCCAAACAAATGTTACCGGTTGCCCATCATTATCAATAATAGATCCATTTTTCCAGAAAAAATCTTTATTATCTACACATAATTTCGTTTGAATGCCAGCTTCGTTCATCGCTTTTTGCATGTAAAGTGCAGTTAACATTTCATCGCGATCAGTACCAATTAAAATATGAACAATTTTTGTTAAATTTAAATTCTCCCAATTTTTGACTAGAACTCGATGCATTTGAAAACCTCCTGTAAATACACATTCAATCTTCGCAGCTTTAGTCCATTTTGGTTGAATAATTGAACATTCGAACATAGCCGATGCACTATCAGCATTGTATTCAAATGCTTTCAATTGTTTACCATCGAAAGCTAAGTCGAATCGACCGGATATTTGAAGATCTTGATCATTCGCCCACGATCGACGAATATGTGACCAGAACACCTTCGGTATACAGAAACGTGTCATTAAATCATCATCATTTATCACTCGTTCAGTAGCTGCCATAAACATGCGTTGTAATTGATTGGAAGTAGTACCAACATTTAATAAAAAGTCTTGGTCAATTTTATAATAAGATAATTGTTTTGCATCGGGTCGAGCAATACTTTCACCATACCAATCCATAAAATAGTTTTCTGCTGGACAATTTTTATCAAGCCATTGCTCTTTGACTTCATCATTCTCATAGGGAATAAAACAACGTTCTAAGTTACCAACAGGTCTCGGTTGTTGATAATGTTCAAGAATTGAATCCATTTCTGATTCATCTAACGGTTCTAACTGATGATTATCTTCGATTTCCATCCAACCAGTGATCTCATGTTCTGGATCTTTAAGAAAATATTGTTCATTTTCTTTCACCATCATTAATTCTCGAGCATAATTGCCAGGCCAATACTTCGAATCGAAATTTTGCTCAGCTATACGAACACGATCAGGTAAAACTTCACAAATAATGGCAATATGACCGAAAGGTTGTTCATTTGATTTACTAAATATTAGTATAGAATCCGCCTCCGGTTTATGTGTTGAACCATTTGGATATGATTTTAATGGAAATAATTTACCATCGGTCACCCGTTCAATATCTGTTATTTCATTAAAAATATGAGAAGCATGTCGAACATTTTTGAATATGCATCGTTTACGTATGAGTAGCCAACGGCGAGCAAATTCGACACATTGCCATTTAAAACCCATGAAAACACCATGAAAATAATGTTGTTCAACGGAAAAAAATTCATCGTCACCATTTGAATAACAAGGTACATTGGTCGATGCAATGCCTTGAACATGATTGAATGGAGCAGTTGCCTTATGCTTTTCTTGTGCCATGATCGTTTTAGTGTCTTAAAAAGATAGTAACAGAAATTATTTTATTATTTTAAAAGCAATATTCCGCAATAGTATTGAAAAAATCATAGAACACTAGAGTTATTCATCTCGTAAAAGAGTAGAAAAATAGAAATAGATGAGTTCAAATTAAATAGTCGACTGGGGAATGAGAAATAACTGTATATATATATATGTATGAATAGATTGAAGAATGTTGAATTCAGTAACAATAACACATCACAATGACGAGGCAAATTCAAGTCGCTGGAAGAAATAAGGTGCAGTAGCACGTGTGCGCACATTCTCTTATTCTCAGACGTTACTTCAATTCCAGTGCTTTAAACCCATTTTCGTCTTATTATTTTAGTTGCAAACACGATCGACAACCTCAGTTAACATTTTATTATGCATTGTCATGATTGCATGATAGAAGCGATGATTCACACAGAACTTAGATTTTAATATTTATTTTTGATTTTGACAGATTTTTCAAGAAAATTCCATTTCGAAATAGTATATCAATTTGTTCAGAAAAAAATCTTTCAACGACAATAATGAACTAATACTTATTTAGTTTTATTATTCGATAAAATTTTTCGGACAAACAATTCGATGGATAACTAATGGGAATATTTTCATAACCAGAATAATATGGCAAAAAAATAAAAATATAAAAGAGCTTTTATATGATGATGATGATGATGATTATGCGCGTCATCTATATTTTGTTAACATCGAGTAGTGTAAGAGAATCGCAAGCACGTTTACTTAACCAAAAAGATTATCTCTTTGTTTTACTATGTTTTTTTTTTACTAAAGCAGGCGCCAGTATATTATCATATGTATTTTTGTTGAGGAAGTATACGCAAATTTAACTCGTGGAAAACAAGGATTTTTTTTCGTCGCTATTTAATACGCACAAACGAAAAAACACAAAAGAAGCTACAAATGAAATGTTAGAGGAGAAAAAAATCTGTCGAATACTGCTATGATTCGTTTTGATCTTATGAATCATACGAGATAATGCAGCGAGTTGGGAAGACCACAGAACGAAGGAAAAGATAACTCTTCACGGGACTCAAACCCAAGGGGGGAAAAGCGTGTTTCTGTATTTCTAAATGTTTCTGAGTATTTCTACGTATTTCTAGGTATTTCAGAACTCCAGAAATACATAGAAATACGTAGAAATACTCAGAAATATTTAGAAATACAGAAATACGCTTTTCCCCCCTTGCTCGAACCACGCATCTTCTGCTATCCGGGTAGATGTCCTCAACCAGTTAGACTATAAGAGACACTTTATCTTCGTTTTTTGATCGGATAAGGATCAGATCATAGCAAATACATCAATAGAAATAATCGAAATAAAATGTAATAGTAGTCATGAACGCAGCAAGAAAATACACATTCAGGATTTATTCTCGATGTACTTCGCTTACGAGAATATGACGAATAGAAAAAATGAATTGATAGGTTTCGCTAACGAGAAGCTATCATGGTGTTACACGCTTCCAACTGTCTATCGTTCTGCAGAAGAATGTTATGATGTTATATTATTGTTTAAATGTCATCGTCTCGATCGAATCAATCGAAAGAGAAAAATAATATATTTATGCACAGAATAAATCCTATGCTAAATATATACAGACATACTGTTCGATTTTTCTTATTATTAATCTGTGTCTGAATGAGAATTTACATTTGCACAAGTGAAAAAAAATAAAGAAATCATGTAAAATCATTTACCTCTGCAGCGAACAGACGTCGTTGTCATTGATAGATAATGTACCAGGTGACTGAGCTTATTTATACGTCTGAGAAAATAGATTGTCATTTTGCATAACCTTATCTAAGAACGACACAATCTATGCGAGAGAGGCAAATGTATGGCATGTAGGAGTTGTTCGTTTGTTTTTAACAACATGTAGTTTTTCTTAGTGGTTTGCTCTCTCTCGTTCGATCGCGCATGTATTTGTTATTGATCGCAGAAAAGAAAGGAAAAGAAACATCAATGCGACTCTGATAAACATATCTACACACCAGAGATGCCAAATGTGAAAGTCGAAAATCCGGAAAGGTTTTCAATGATCAGCTTTAGTCACGTAAAGAACCTCTTTCTCAGATATATTATCTATAACTTCATATATTTTCACAAAATAAAACATGATTTAATTAGCGGGTGTCGGTGTGAGGGTGTGGGTGTGGTTGAGTTAAAAATACAGTCTCACCCTCAAGAGAAGGGAAACTATTTGCAATGCAACGCGAAAGAAAAAGCAATCGGACGTGTAAGGTGACCAATAGAGGAAAATATTAAATATCTACCGAATTATTCACAATTCAGAATGCTAAAACGAATGAAATAAAACTGAAATAAAGAAATGACTAAAATCCGAAAAAAATCCGGAAAATCTGGCATCTCTGCTACACATATAAACTTGAGTGTTTTCTCGTTAGTTCCATTCATATTCTCTGATAACTTCGTCTAGAATTCAAATCAACCAAGAATCTCAATTGATAAGAATACATCGAAAACATCATAGTAGTGACAGGGAGCATTTTTCTTCTTTTTTCATTTTTACTGGTTTCGTCTATCGTTCTATCAAATTGATTTGGAATTGATAACTACCGAAGAAAAATGTCGTCTGCTGGGACAACTACAGAAGAGAATTCATTTTTACAGTAACGACATAAACGAGACGTAGATTATAGTACAATTTTATTTTCTCTGTAATTCAAGGGTAATAAAAGTTGTACGTTAACATTTAACGAGACCAAAGTTTCTCTGAAACGCTAAATCTTTACATTAAATGAAGAATATTAATTCTATTTTGTTCATGTAATTTATTTACTTAGTGATCTCCACTTGGAAATCTTTTCCTTGAAATACAAAAGTTCACATTAATATATTTTTGTTTTTCCGCTTGATTTTCTTAAAATATACTAAACATGTTTTGAAAGAAACAAAAACAATGATACAGCTGGGGTGTATGGTTTTGAAATCAAAACAAAAAGAAAACTAGTCAAGACAAATTACATGAGATTAACAAAAGCAGAAAATTGTATTTTTCTTAACGCGGTGGTGGTGGAGGTGGAGGAGGTGCTTTTGGCAATGGAGGTGTAAAGCTAAGATTATTATTTGAAAATTGTTGTCGATATGCATTTTGATAATACATGGCAGCATTATATTGATTCCATTGTTGATTCACATAATTTTGTTGTTGCTGCTGCTGTTGTTGTTGTTGCTGCTGCTGCTGCTGCTGCTGCTGTTGTTGTTGTTGTTGTTGTTGCTGTTGTTGTTGCTGCTGCTGTTGGTGGTGTTGGTGTTGGTGAGAATTCGTCCATGATGTTGATGCAGTATTAGTACTATTATTGCCTCCATTTGCCATTAAAGCTGGAATATGTTGAGCTCGATAAGAGTCACCTTCAATATATGACGAATAATTATTATTATTGCGATTTGTTCCTCGTAAAAGATGATAACCATCGAATACTTCATGATTATTATAACGAGGAGCTGTTGAGCTAAATGATGTATTTGATTGATTGAAGGTATTATTGGAGAAATTATTATTATTTGAAATAGGTGGCATTGTTGAATGAGAATTCTAAAAAAAAACAAGAAGAAGAACTTAAATATAATTTACTATTCTCACTTAACACAATCAACTCTAAATCTTATGTTTCATGCAAAGCCGAACTTCTGATAAAATTAAAAAAACTGAATCCTGGTGCTCGATTTTTAAATTAGTAAAATGAACAATTCTAATTAACTTATCGAATATTCAATTACAAAATCCTATTGAGTTCTATCTATATCTGCGAAGATGTGAATTTTATACTTACATAATCACTCTTTGTATGTAATGAACCATTACTATTAAATGAAACTGCACCAACTGTTGAAGTATTTCTATTACTGTCTACCATTGATGTAGATGTTCCGCTTGTAATAGCTAATGTCGGTCCAGCTATTCTAGTTCCACTCATCAAATTTCGTCGATCATCCAACGATAGAGAATTTGTATTTCCATCCTTTTTACCCATCAATTCATTCATTAATGATTGATACTAGAATTTTGAAAAAAACGAAATTCTTATCAAATATATTTTTCATACAAAACTTACTTCACAATCAAGCTTTTGTTGTTCTTGACGATTTTCATTTACCATAAGTGATCCATCGGGATTTAAATCAGCATAAGTACCATCCGGCTTTTTACGAAATTTACAATCAGATGGTATATGTCCAGCTCCACCACAAATAGTACATATTATTGTATTTGTAATAATATTTTCTGCTTCAGTCATTAATTTCAATTTACTATTAAAAAAGAAGCATATATATGTATACATATTAATGAAATTTTTGTTTCATGACAAAGTAACTAATATTTACATAAGACAATCATTTTCGCGTAGTGTTCCATTAAGTAACGCTAATTCTCGAAGTTGTTGTTTACGTAGTTCATTTAGTCCTTCTGGTGCATCGATACTTCGGTTTATAATTTCTTGAACCTAAAATTTAAAGATTTCCGAGCTAACTCTAGAAACTTAATGTTGTTTTTTTGTCATGCTTACTTTTTCTACTGCTTTCGCGACGATTTCGACTGAACTACCCGTAATGTAAGCATGTAATGGTTCATCTTCACCGGGCAATGGACCATGTTTGACTAGACCCATTTTTCCATCTTTGACAGATCCTTTGCCTGTAGAAACAGAAGAAGTGAGTAATAATTATAACTAATAGAGTATTTACCTCGAATGATAATTTTCGCGTTAGTCTAAAGATATTGTAAAATAATTTATACGAAGTCATTAGTAAAAACAAGCATACCTCTTTTTCTAACATTTTAAGTGTATTACCACGTGGTCCGATAATTAAGCCGACAAAATTTACACTTGGATGATCTTCTTGTGGAATCATCACTTTATCAATATACTTCATTTGTTGAGGTCTAAAGCAATAATAAGTTAATTACATAAAGAACATCTAAGAATTACTTCCGATCAATTCAATACTAGATACTAACTTATAATCTCCTGGTGGTTTATATTCAGGATTTATTGCAAGTAATTCTGCAATAAGTTGATGACGTTGTTCTTCAACTTTACGTCTTGCACGAACTTCACGAGTATTTTGTCGTTTTCCTTGTTGATCATAAATTGGCTCAGGTGATGGAGATCTTTGAAAGAAAAACTATGATGTAAGCTTCTTTTGTTTTTATAAAACTTATAAAATAGCGCATTTCACTGTATGGAATAGTTCTCGAGCAGTGAATACGAAATAAGCAAGATTTCTTTTAACTTAGAAGCAAAAATGATATGGTAGAGATTTATGTTGATTCTCAATATAAATTGTTTTTATTCTCAATTATATTATCTCACCTTTCACTCGATTCAATTTTGATTCAAGTTTAACGTCCCAGGATAATCATTAGAAAAGGAACACCATTTTATGATATAGAGAAAAACAAGCAATGAAATATAGAATACACATTCGTGTAGTTCTTGTATATGAGAAGATTATTTGGAGCACTAAATAAAAAAGAACATAAAACAAAAAAAAGTAAATTTTTGTTTTATTATTGCTTTACCTAACGCAACGAGTCTGTTTTTTAAATCAAAAAGGGGACTAATCGTACGGGAAATTAAATGAATCTTTAATAAAAAAAATTAACCTGTTTTCTGGATTTGATGATATACATAAATCATTCATTTTTAAACGACGTGTTAAGTCTTCTATTTGTAATTGTACTAAAAAGAAACAAATAATTGAAACAAATAGATATTAAAACAAAATATCTTACAAATATAACTTTTTTGTTGTCCTTCTGTCATACTAGATGTTGAAATCATTGTAGGCATATTAGGTAATAGAACTTTTTCTGTTTCATCACCATTCCAACGTCGTTTACGTGGTTTTCTTGCTTGTGTATTCAAAGTTACTGAATCAACTAAATCAAATATGTTAATTAAAAGTTTGAAATATCAAGAAGATTTTTTTTTTACTTGGTGATTGATCTTCATTTGGTGTTTTTATTGTTATGTCGTCTTCTTGAGGTTCGATTTTAGCAGGCGAAGATGATGGTACTGTCACAATAGGCGACTGCAGGTTGTAAAAAGAATTTTTATTATTATTCTCATTATTTACTTCTTTTTTCTTTGAAACATGAGACGATTTTGGTGAACCTCTATCTCTTGATTTTCGTGATCGTTTGTGACTTTTTTTGTGTTTTTTTGAATGACTTCGTCTACGTGAACGAGAACTATGAGATGGCATAGTAAAATAATAATAATAACGAAGATAGTAATCTAAAACTATTTTAAAATGTTATATGGAGTTAGTAAACATGCAAGAAAAAACATCAACATATAGCTTCTTTTCTCAGTCAATTTCTTGCTTGCTTTATGAAATACAATAGGTTGGACGAACAGTTCTAGTGATGTCGCTACAATTCACTTTAGTAACTGATAAGGTTCTCAATTCATAGTTGGATGCTACTCAAAAGTGAATAATAATTTTTATAACTTTAAGTACAATAGATCAATTATTTCTTTATAATATTTTTTTTTGATCTGTCTTATGGTCTCTCGGCTAAAGCTCAACTTTCACGCAAAGTACTTCAATTAATATAAATTTTTAATAGTTTATTTATTTATTTTTCTATTTTTATCAATTTAGAATTCTTTTTTTAAGTTTATCCCATAAATTTTGTAAGAAAATGAGAGTAACTAAATGAAAATTCGTGGCGTCCTCTACAGCATATCTTGAATGTTTTTTTCCGCATACAAGTCTGTTAGAACTCGGAAGAAATGTCAGATCTCTAGCTGAGAATAACGGTAAACCTGAATTTGGTCGAAAATCAAAATATCGAAACGAAAAATGTCGAAAAATGTATGACGCTAGCTAAAGAACAGATATTGCTATTCTACTCGGTTAAGAATTTATGTTAGTATTTAAAGGAGTAAAATCATATTTTACGAGGGCATGTCCCTGGCTTTTTGACGTAAACTACCCATTTACTTTTGGTTAAAATCCCAGAGACACATGCAGGAACCTTCCCTAGTTAGATAAACATGACAAGTCTCAAATAAAGCATAAGAAAATCAGTTAGTATTAAATGGATGAGTTTTCATGTAATTTTTCTTGCAACGATGTATAAGCGAGTGAGAAGATGAGATGCGTAAATGCACTTTTTAATCGTATTCGGTTGTTGCATGTATCGTAAACTACTCTCAGCTTAACCTAATAATGACGTATTCAATTGTGTCTATAAATAGATAACGCCTTTGGTTTTTTAAAAGTTGTATTGTTATTCCTGATGATGATTGAATAGGAGCAACCTATCGAAAGTTCGAATGAAAAAAACATGTGATTTTCGATAAAAATCCAATAATGCTTTTCGTAGCAGTTTTATACTTGTTATCTGCTTGGAAATGACTTCATTGAGATATGTATTCGATAGACCTTTATTTGTATTAGAGTTGTATAACTTGGTCTAAAGTTTTGGGGAATGTTGAAAGGTTTTTCGTGAAAAAATAGCAAAAATTGGCGGTATTTTTTAGGATATGGCTGAGTGAAATGATTTAGGAAAGATGTCTATCCTATAGAGCTGGTTAAATTCTATCTAGGGTGGTTTCTGCTTGTTTTGATCTAGTCTTAACGAACTATGACGAATTTCGGGAAAAACACCCGAGGTCTTTGAGAGTCGAGACGAGTTTGTTGCCGATAGGATCATGAAAATTCTCCAATGAGATTTGTATTCAATAGAGCTCGTCAAGCTCTATTTTGATCTAATGTCTTTTTAAGTTGGTCTAACACCTGTGTGAATCGCTTCTGAAAATACGTGAACCCTGACCTACATATAAACAGATCACTTCTTCTCTCAACGATTATTACTTGGTTCAAAATATTACTATTATTATTATTAACGAGGATAAAATTCATGTCAACTCTACTAATTAAATGCAGATCGATAATAAACGGTGAAGTATTTCACTCAAATATGATTGACACACGCCCTCATTTGTTATATTTATTGAGTAGAAGAAAGTATACCAATTATAAATATGTCGTCTTATTCTTTTTTTTTATGTTACCTTCAATCCATTTGAAGTAAAAAAGAAAAGAACAACATTGAAATAATCAACAGTAAATGATAAAATAAAATATTTCTTTTTAACGAGAAACATGACAAATCGTATGTTATGATAATGAACCGCTCTACATAGACATGACAATGTAGGAGTACAAAATATAAAAACTCGTCTGATAAGAAAAATTGTGTAGCTAATTTATTAGACATAAAAATGATTATATATATGACTGGATTGTAAGCAATTTTTATTCCGTCCTTTTCCGAAATCCGTCTACATAACAGCTGTCAACCGATGCATGAATTTTCCTACTCAAACATAGAACTGTCAGCTATGTTTTTATTCTACCAACTGATAGATTATATTTCTTCAATACATCAAACTTATTTTTTCAGTGTTGGAATACGATATCCTATAATCTTTTAGTTATGTCATTCATAATCAATTTTCTATTCAAGAATATTCGATAGATCCCTGAAGAGAAGATCCCAAAGAATCACATAAAAAGCGCTCAGTGTGGGCTTGTGAAGGTCTCATTAGAAATCAGCTATGATCTTCTCGTAGATTCACGATAACAATTCTGAATAATGTAAACGGTTTATATACGATATCATCTATTATTGTGTTTACATATGCAACTCATCGACGAGGTAAGCAGTAGTTTTCATCTTGTCTTTTGTATCATAAATAGAAATATTTATTTTGTTGTTTCTCAGATGATACTTGCTACCTCATTATAAATAAAATCGAACAGATTTCTATCTATACATTTATAATTATTGTTAAGATTAATCTATATAAAATAGATATGATTTAGAGAAATCCTTGAAAACGCTTTTAAAGATTTTGTCAATGATTCCCTCAGAAGTGTCATATCGATTCGATAGTTGATATCAATCTTTTATGCATCGATGAGTATTGATATTTCATTTGAAGCGAAAGAATGGAGATACAGAATGGACTGATTGAATTTTTCATTCCGGACTTTTAACTTTAGTTTTCTTTCGTTGCGGTAGACTCGAGATGATCCTACTTTTAAAATTTAAGAAAATAAATACAAAAACGCTTTTTAAAGCAGTTTTCAATATAACTTATTTTTTAACAGATTTAAATCATCTTAATCAATGCTGCAAATACCAGTGGTGGATCTACCAGTTCGGCTACCCGGCGATCGCCACCCCCTTAAGGATTTTTTTTCGATTTTCTCCAGTAGAAATGAAACAGAAAATAGTCGTTCTGCCTCAAATAGACTTGAAAAACCGTCTTTTGGTCAGGAGCGCCACCCCCTAACAAATTTTCTGGATCCGCCAATGGCAAATACTATCAGTGTAACATGAAAAAAACTTACAAGGTTGCTCTTATCGTAACAAGCAACTCTGTTGTCATCATAATAATATTACACGATTACTTGTCTGTAAAGTGTAATTGTTTGATTAAATTGTTCATTAGATTAGCTAAGTCAATAGTTAATTTTGTTCTTGAAAAAATGACAAATGACATTTTTGTGCAGCATAGTTGATGTCACATCAATGATGTGACATATATCATTCAATCACTTGTCCCAGCGAGACATTTTTGATGCCTAACGCCACCTATTATATACTTCTCATATTGGCAAGAAAAAAAGAAAAACATAATTCAATTCAACTCATTCGTTCGTATTTGCTATTTGTTGAAAGGTCTACCCATAAGATACTAGGCGCGTCGCTCATTGTTCATCATCACCCTTCAGTTTAACTTGTTTATCACTGACTGCTTGTTTTTGATTTTCTCTTGAAACCAGCTACTCTTCATTTTCAATAAAAATTTGCTCTTCACGTTTTTTTAGAATGCATAATGAAATTAAATAAATAATAATTTTAAAAAAATGAGTGACGATACGGGCAAGCCACCCGTTGAACAAACTCCCTCGACCCCAACAAGGTCAAGTCCAATAAATTCCGAAATAAAAATATTTTACTATATTGACGATCAAGATCCTCCTTATTTAACAAAATTAAATCTAACCGATGTGCCACGTTTAAAAGATTTTAAAAGTGCTCTTGATCGTAATTGTACAAAATATAAATTTTTCTTTGCAACAAATGATCCATCCATTGGAAAAGTTAAAGAAGAAATCACGAATGATGAACAAGTTTTACCATTTGATACAACAGATCGTATTCTTGCTTATCTTGTTTCGACCGAAGGTAGTACAACATCAAGTGGTGGTGGTGGTGGTGGTGGTGGAGGAGGAAATAAACCGTCTAAACATCATCATTATCATCATGACCGTGATGAGACTATGACAACATCAACCACAAATAGTTCATTTAATATTCAACAGCCACGTTTACAACGTACAAGTCGACGCTATGCATCAGCAAATAGTGCTGATTATCAAAAATACTTGCATAAACAACAACAAACTATTAATGACGATGCTACATCATTTCCCAATAGTGACATAGAATCAACAACATTTCTAGATGAAACTGAAGATGATAGGTTTGTTAAATTTTACAAGCTTATATTGTTTCTTATGGATAGAATGATTCGTTTCTGTTTTTGTTCTAGATATTCAACCGTGACAGATTCCACATCAATGTCATCAAGGTACCATGGTTATAATCGACCTCGCAGACGAAAACATCGATTACCAGTTGGTCTTGATAGAGTAAGGTTTTCTTTTCATTAATTTTCTTTTAATTAATTGTGTTTATCATCTATTCAGATTTCATCATTCAGCAGTCTTAATTCAGAATCAACTATGACATTAAATATAATAACTGTAACACTCAATCTAGGTAGCTACATTGATTTTTTTGTAGTTCTTAATTGATAATTATATACGATACGAAAACGTTTTGTTATAGATGCAGTCAACTTTTTGGGTATTAGTATTGTTGGACAAAGCGATAGAACAGGCTCTAGTGATGGAGGCATTTATGTGGGATCGATAATGAAAGGGTAAGGAAAATTCATAAAAAAAAAATAAGATCTCAAATTCTTTTTTTTATTCAGAGGAGCAGTAGCTCAAGATGGTCGCGTTGAACCTGGAGATATGATTCTTCAAGTTAATGATATTAGTTTTGAAGGATTATCTAATGACGATGCCGTTAAAATTCTTCGTGAATCTGTACAAAAGCCAGGGTATGTTTACATATGATGACTGCATACATGAAAAAAAATGTAAATTGCTTTTCAATAATCTAGACCAATCAAGTTAGTCGTTGCAAAGTGTTGGGATCCAACACCTCGAGGATATTTCACACTACCACGCCAAGAACAATCACGCCCTGTTGATCCATTATCATGGCTTGCACATACACAAGCTGTTCAAAATACATATAATAATCCTCAGCATCAATTCTTAGCGCATCACCCATCTAATTATAGACAATCGATGGTTAATTCAACAGCCAATATGAATTCAACAATATCAACTACAAACAATACAATGATGGATAATGAACGTAAGTTTTCTTTTTGTTTGTGTTTACTTGTTTTGATAGTTGATAATTCATTTTTCTGTTGAAATAAAATAGGCTGTGGCTATGATCTTAATTTAACTGTCAATTCAGATATGGATACAATTGTTCGCGCTATGGCTGAGCCTGATTCTGGTCTTGATATACGCGATCGCATATGGCTTAAAATACCCATACCAAAATCATTTCTTGGTTAGAAAAGCCTTATTGACTTTAATGGATGAACAAATGTATAATTTATTTACATAGGATCTGAGTTGGTCAATTGGCTGTTCGACCATGTCGATGGATTTGTTAATCGAAATGATGCGAGAAAATATTCTTCATCAATGCTTAAAGCTGGTTATATTCGACATACCGTTCATAAATTGACATTTTCTGAACAGTGTTATTATGTTTTCGGAGATCTTTATACACAAGGTATGATATAAGACTAAAATTCATTGAGAACTTCCAATTCAGTTTGATTTACCATATAAATGTCGCATTCTACAAGAATCAATACATGTATAGGTTGTATAGAAAATCCTTGATGTGATCACCATTGATATGCAACACTAATTTTGATGAATGAGAAAACAACATATTAAGAGAGCAACGTTTTTGCCGACAATCTTCTTAGTTAATGAAGAAAAATTTCTCGTCATAGATTTTCCATTGCCTATATACCTATCGTTATTATTATTTATCTACTAAATATACTCTTAAGATATTGATTATATCCTACCAGGGAATCTCCGCAACTGATTATTGATTTAAAATTCAGATTTTTAGGCTACTTGTAGATTCTAAAAAAAACTATAAATTCACTATAAAAAGTTCAATGCAAAGAGCTTTCTTTTACACTGTTTATCTACATTACCAGATTTAGATTGCATAATGCTTAGAGTAAAAGTTCGAAAATAAGATTCTCTAGTTTTGCTGAGAGGAACAGTTTTGGCATGAAAAAAAATACTATATCACAGTAGGCATAAACAAAGTACATAGTCTCATTTGAAAAGAGATTAATCAGTTACAGTATTTCCCATGTAGTTCAATCCGAAAAAAAAATTGTTTTCGATGTTTAGCCGATTGAATGAATAAATAAATGATTTGATATTTATTTTTAGGTATATCTCAATTAACTCTCAATGAAGAACCTGAAGATTATGAATCTGTGTCGGATAAAACAAGTATTGATCGTCGTAGTGGGGATTCATCTTTAACTACAACACGACAAAATACATTAACAACATTTGGTTTTGTCGATAAAAATAATGCTCCACTTCAATCACCTTGTCATTCTATACTTACTGATACACATAACTCAGGTGAGAGAAATACAAGAAAAATAAGTCAAGTCAATTAAAAGTTCATCGTTTTGCACAAAATCTTCCATGCACTATCTATATTGTGTCTAGTTATGTTAATGAAACATTCTCATTGTCGACATCTTTCCTGCTTGGACCCGACGATAATATGCAACCACAACGATAGCAACACTGTAAAACCATCCTCTTCACCTGTCGAAGTTTAGCTACATTAGTATTATTATTATAATTATAATTATTATTCAGCATTTGCCACATGGCAATAGTGCTATACGTACTATTTTCTCTATTCATTTTCATTCTCTTTGTGTCATAAATGTGTTTTTTTGCAATAAAAAAATCTCAATGCTTTTCTTTTTTCTGCGCAGTCAAATATATTCTCATAATTATTATTTGTTTCAGGTTGTGCAGGTGTACAATCCTTTCCAGGATCAGCATATCATAATGAGCCACGACATTTAAGTAGCGTGCCGAACGAACTGCGCTCAAGCAAAGAATCATTTCAACATGCTATGACAAATCCTTTGCCACGCGACTTTTTTGTTGATGTCATGTAGTTTGTCAGATTAGTTTACTTCTTCTTGTATAACATTTTACATGGTTCTATTAGAAATATAGATTTAATCAACGATATTTGCTTTTTTTAAATAAATAAAATGTGTTTTCTGTTTCTTCATTTCTATAGATGTTTAGTACACCGAAATCTTTACAACGTCGAACCGGTCGTTTTGGTGTTGGACGCTCAGAATATTTAAAACAATTATTAAATGAATATGAAAATCAGTTAACCAATAGTGAATGTAAACTTCAATTACTTGCGAATTTAGCTAATTTTTCCTATGATCCAATTAATTATGATTATTTACGAGAATTAAATATAATCGATTTATTTCTTGATTGCTTAAAAATGCATACAGATGATGATTACGTTCATTATGCATTAGCTGGTTTATGTAACATGAGTGCAGATAAAATTAATTGTAAATTAATTATTGAGAAAAATCCAACAATATTAATTTGTTTGGTAAAATGTTTCTTTTCAACTCGACTTGATATTGTACTTAATTCGATGGTAACGTTAATGTTTTTATGTAATCATGATGAACAAGAAAAAAATGAATTAATACAACGAAATGAAATTCGCGAATGTTTAGAGAAATATTCACAATCAAAAGATGTTAGATTATCGAATATGGCGAAATTGTTTTTACAAGATTGTTTTCCGTGAATCTAAGAATAATGGTGATCGAAATGTTTGTTTTTTTTACCGGTGAAGAAAAATCTGATAAATATAATTTTGACATTAGATAAATCCTACGGCAAATCTAATTCTATGAATAGTACTATGAATAAATTGGTTTTTCTTTGTTGAAACTGTGTTAATTTTTGTTTCTTCTACATTTGATTTTCTATGAGCTCTTATCTTCAGATATGGATGATATATTTGATGACAACGGTGATGATCTCACTATAGCCCATCATGATGCAAAAATTATACAAACGACTCGGTTCAAAGATGGCTTTCGTGAAGGATGGGAATCGAGTGAACAAGATGCATTCGAAAGTGGTTTTATTCGTGGTTATTCTCTTATATCATCACTTGTCTATGATTATAATTATGAAAAAGAACGTTTACGCTTAGAAAATCCTTTGAATCTTTTATTGAAAAAAGAAATTCAAGAATTCGATAATGAATTTCAATCAACTATTGCTCAATTAAAGCTACCAGATGAATTGAATGAAGAGCAACAAAATGAAACTATTACACGCTTACGAATACAATTCGATGATATTCTTTTAAAAATAAAATTTGAATTAACATCAATTAAATCCGTATAATGTGTTTGTTTTTCTATATATTTTTTTAGATGTTTATTCATGTTGTCATTCTTTATCTATTGATCATTCCAAATATTGTGTATAGTCAATGCTATTCAAAATCACCTCAGACGTGGATATGTGATGGAAATTATAAACCAAATAATCTTACATATCAAACTATTCTTGATAGTCATGAATTAGAAAATTTCTTTCTCAATAATTATCAAAAGGCAATATTTCGCATAGATAATTATCCACTAACACTTCGTCTATTAAATGCAAGTGGCAATACATTTCAATCTATAATAATGACATCTAAAAATCGTTTTAAATCAAAACTTCGTCAATTAATATTAGAGTCAAATAATCTTGAGCAATTTAATATTGATACTATTGTTTTACCTTATTCATTAGAAAAGATTTCTTTAGCAAATAATCGACTTAAAATTATCGATGCTCGGCTTTTTACGCATCTAAAAAATTTAATTGAAATTGATTTAAGAAATAATCAATTAAAACGTATTTTACCAGATCTATTATTAGGTAGAAATATTAATTTAGACAATAATCCACTTGATTGTCAATGTACTTCGGAAGAATATAGAACCATATGTGAAAAAGCAACAAGTATTAAACAAAGAACCGTAAGTTACTCGCTAAAAATAGATTAACCTAAGAAATCTGTTTACTATTATAAAAAGTTAGCTTGGGCAGCTAAGACAAAAGTATTATCTTGACAAAGATTCTTAATAAAACATTTCTATTGAGGATTTTGCTCCATCGATTGATTTCATCATTAATAGTTATTTTTATTGATACCATTGAATTATTATTTACTGTTCTCAATTGTACTTTAGATTGAAAGTAATAGTTGTATGGCACCATATTATCAAGCTCCAATAAGTGATCGATCATTACCAGCATATTTTCGGTTTTCAACAATTGTTCTTATCTGTCCAATAAGTGCACACCCACCACCTGTAATTATCTGGCTTACACCCTTTGGTAATTTAACATCGATCAATTCAACTAGTATTGATTTACTATCATCTAATGATAACGATGAACCAATCTATGTTACAATTACAGCTTTAGCTGGTCCATTTACAGCTCGTACGCAACATACATTACATGCATTCAATGGAAGTCGTTTATCTGTAACGCAAACACGTGCTGCACTACAAAATCGTATATCATGTTCGGGTATAAATATGCTAGGTTCTTATACATATGAATTTGATTTTGATATTGAAACGTATGTACAAAGTCGTGCTCTATGGCACATTATTTATACTACAGCTTTTGGATTTTTTATGGCACTTGTTGCTGGTGCATTATGTGTGACATTGAAGCGTACATATTATCATGGTGATAATTTAAAAACACCACCAATATATCCAACGATGACACCAAATAGCGCTGCACGTACTCCGCCTAATTTTGAACTTAATCAATGGTTATCATTGGCAGCAGCTAATATCAGTGGTACACTCGAACAAGTACGCGATAAATTACGTATAGGTGTTCAACAAGTTAGTGAACATATGGGACAGACAATGGGTCGTGCCACTGAATTGTTTACTTATGGTGTACAACATGCTGGCGGTACTATTCGACAAGCTGCTGAAACGTAAGTTATTATCATAAGAAAAAATTTTAAAAACTATTTAACTTATCTGTTTTCTATTTAAAATTTAAAGCTCTGCTGCATATTTACATTCAATTCGTGAAACAAGTCAACAACGTTTAAATACTATGCGTGTACAAACAATATCATCTTTACGTAATCCAGGTCATTTAATGCGTGCTGGTATGAATATGCTAACAACTCAAGTTAATTCTTTACGTGATTATTGTGGTGTTACCGCTGGTAATCCACATCCATCCGATTATGCATTTCAACAACAACAACTTCATCATTTACAAAATTCACCAGGACCAATATCATATATGCGTCAAAATCAAATCGCTACTATTATTGAAGAAGATGAAACAAATGGTGAACCAACAACAATGATAAACGGCATGGATCGTATACCTTATGTTGGACATACATTATCTTCTGTTCCAGTAAATGCATCAGGCATTGGTCAACTTGATACAGCCGATAATTCAGTCTTATTAGCACTTGAAAATTTTAACGAATCAACAGGCGCCAATACTGTCATAAATAATGACATTGTAATAGCTCACGGGCAAATGAGTGCAGGTATTGGCACATTTCATGATTATATACGTGATATTGATGATGATCTTATTGATGAACCCGAGCGATTAACTATCTATGGTGACCAACGTCCACATTGTTAAAGAAAAAAGAAAATTATTTACTAACGACTGTGTTTTTTTTCTTCTGTCAGATTTATCAAAATATAAATTTAAATTAATTCTATGTATTCTTACCGTTACGATCACGCAAATTTAGTCATCATAATTCAATTTCACAACATCTATTGTCTTGAACTATGTAGAACAGTGATTAAAACTTTGAATCCGTTTACTTTTCTTTTTAACCTATTTTCAATTATTCCTTGTACATAGAAATATATTTGCTAAATAAAGAAAGACTAAAAATCAGTTCGACTTTGTTTTTTATAATCGTTTCTTTCTTTTTTCTGTCTTCATTTCGACACATTTTAGTATAATGAATACTATCGATAATGTACGTCGTGCTTTTCGTTCAAAATATTCGTTTGATGTGCAATCGACATGGTTACAACCATGTCTTGCTTGGTTACGTGATCAATTTCAATTAACTGAATTAACTAATAATTATGCACTTGAAAAAATCTATAACCAATGGCTTCATACAGATATCACTCTTATTGCTGATGCGTATTCTTTGCCAAATGATTTGGATTTAAATGCGAAAAAAGTTCAATTGAGTGGTAAATATGCATTACAGGTAAAATGCCACTAATTTCTGATTGTGAAAAACTAATCTTCAGTTTTCATAAGTCCTTTTATCTTATCAGAAAAGCTTCCAAAGTTTCGAGGGTAGATTTTCTAGCTCATAGCTACAAAACTGAGTAAAGATAGTGTTACATAGATGTAGATCTCTTAAATCTATTGATAATATCATTTTAAACTATATCCTTCCGAATTCCTGTAAGCAGTTTTTGTTTGTTTATCTCTTATTGTTTTCGTAAAACAAACAGACCGAGTGCATTTTTTTTATCACATTCGATTCGTCATGTGATCGCTGACAGTCATTTGCGTAGTTTTCCTTTTGGCTTGTTTTCTTGATGATAGATAACATTCTATTGAATATCATGACCTTTTTTAAGGGTAGTTAGTAGTTTTCCAAATTCAGATTAGACGTCAATTTAAAAACAAATACAGATTTGCAACCAGGAAAAATATTCTGTTCAATAAAGTATCGCTCAAGTCAATCGGACAGCTTTCATTTTTTTTTTATCATATGAACGTCAGACGCAGAGGTGGGAAAAATACTCGAAGTACTCGGGGGTCAATACTCGTGCTTGGAGATTTTATTTGCCGAATTTGAGATAAAGAATCTTTTATGACAAGAATATCTCTTTGTATTTTTCAACAAAGTTGGTTGAACAAACGAGCACATCACTAATATATTCTCTTGTCGATCAGCGCAAATATGTTTGAAGATTTGTACAGCATATAGTCATGTAGTAATCGCCATATGCCAGTCTACTTTCTTTCTTCGTTTCATATAAATATATTTAGTAGTTGCAGAGCATTAAGCCCAGGGGTACCGCGACAGCGGGAGGATGGAGACATGAGCCACTCTCGAGTATTCGAAAAAGTTGTCTTGCATTGTGTTTCACACAATGAAACTTATACTACATCAAGTACGATCTGTTAAGCTACTCCCAATGTTGCCAGATGTTAAACTCGAAAATTCGAAATTTAAATCTCAAAATTGGGAAAATTGGAAAAGTTGAGAAAAGAATCTGAAAAATTCCGAAAAAGATGCAAAAAATTTACGAAAAAATCCAGAAAAAAATGGAAAAAATCCGGAAAAGTCAAAAAAAACCTTCAGAATCCGGAATATCTGGTAAAATTGGTTACTCTCGCTCCAAAATTTTTGGAAAGCAGGATTTTATAAGTTACGCCCCCCCCTCGTCCATCTCCAATATTTGGTTGCTTGCGACACCCCTGATTAAGTGTACATTTTTTACAAACTAGTTTGGGCACTTCTAGTCTTACTGATACAATAATTAGTATTGGTACTCGTACTCGAGAAAGTCCATACTTGCCCAGGTCTGGAACGTCAACAAAGATAGTTGTTAAATTAACTTGAGAGAGATTATGTATACTTTTGTAACTAATATGATAATGAACTGAATGAGATGAAGCATATGTTCTTATCACTTGATCAAAACTGGAAGAAAAAATGATTAAAGTCACCTATAGGCACGATTTTGCATACAGCTCAAGGCACCAGTATTAAATTTGCCTTAGAATTATAATCAGTTTTGATTTTTCCCCATCTTAAACGAGTAACTGACAACGAGAAAAAACGTTTTCGTGAGCAGAAATTGACGTTTTATATTAGCGTCAGTAGAACAGATTCAAGAACAATAATTTAATTTTAATTTCAAATAGCATGAATACTTTCAATTTATTTTTCGTTTCATCTATCCAAGAAGCACATCGAATGGTCTTAAATTTTTTTTGCCCTTGAATCTTATTGGTCTGACTAACAAAAAATTTAAACTATTTTTTTATGTAGATCAATAGTATATTATGTATTTCTGAACCATACTACACACAAGTTTTGAATATACATGGTGATCAAAATGACAATGAACGAATCGATACAGATACAACTGAAACACAACAATGGAAAGTGAGTGAGTGAGTGGTATACATGGGCTTCTCTAAAAAAAATGAAAAATAAAATTTTATTATAAACTATTTAGCCACCACAGACTAAACGTGTTCTTTATTTGGAATTAACTGATGGTAAAACAGTACTTCGTGGATTAGAATATGAAACAATTAGTGGTCTAGATCGAGATACGACATTACCTGGTGCAAAAGTATTCATGTTCTTCTCAACGAACTTCTTTTTTTTTAAATGAACAATTATTTCATAGATTCTTGTGAGCGGTCCAGTGATGTTTCGTCGAGGAGTGCTACTTTTAACACCAAAGAATACACAATTGCTCGGTGGTTATGTTGATAGTTTACTTGATAAAAGTATTTCACTGGAAACAACATTAACTTCATTGTCAGTTTATTGAGTTTTTATATACAGAATGATGTGTTTTTTCCCCTTTAGGTCTAAAGCAGCATCAAAATCAGACGAAAGTCGAGTACGATTCAATCGATTAAACATAAAAGTTCATCCACCAATGACTAATGATAACTTAATCAATCGAGCAGCTGACGCACGAACGAATCAAAATGTTAGTTCAAATAATTGTTATATATAATTAAACATTGTACTCTATTATTTAGAATTTTTACGAAGAAGAAGATGAAGTGGATGAATTGATACGTCAAGCCTATGCTGATGGTATGCTTAATGATAATAGTCAAATAGTTGCAAATTCAAATGATCGAAATCCTCCTCCTCCTTCTTCTTTGCCATACAGTACAATTCGATCATCTAATAATGCGACAAATACTATAAGAACTACTGCTACAACCAATCGCCTTTCAACTCAAATGAACCAACCTGAAAATTTAATTCTTATATCTGATGATGATGATAGCCATTTATCGGAAATAAACATGCCTTCACTACCACCATCATCATCTTCATCATCATCATTATCATCCTATAATCAAAGATCTCATATACCTACTTTTTTTTCTCCGGCACCACCACCACCACCTACTGTACGACCTCCAGTGCCTAAAATATCTTTACCTTATACATATTTATCTCTTATTCGTTATCAAACATCTTCATTGAATGCAACGTATCAAGATTTTACAATCAAAGCATGTTTTTCATCATTGGTGTCTAATCCACGTTTAGTTAAAAATGAATTTGATTTACAAGCGTATATTAACGATGGTAGTGATTGTATACTTGTTCGTTTAGCATCTGATCTTCTTGCTCAACGCATTGGTATAACTGTAGCAGAATTAATGATAAAACGAAAAGAATGTACAAACGATATTGATAAACAAAAACTTCAAATGAATTTCAATGAACGCTTGAAAATATTTGGTCATAACATGGCACAATTAAATGCTATTATGACTTTACGATATTTTTCTGATATTGAAAAACCAATGGTGATGGCAATTGATGAAACCTAGTCAGATATTTTCTTTCAACTTAGTACATGTTTTTTTTTCTTGCAATATTAAACTGTTTATATTGAATAAGTGGATAAACTAGCGCAATAAAGGTTCTTACGTATTTTGTATTTCAGATGAAGATCAACGCATGATGGAATCGTCTCAAAAGAATATAAAGTTGACATGTAAGTTATTTTTTATACTACAAGAGCCACATGAAGCTTTCAATAAAATGAAAAATTTTAATTCAAATGATTTTCGTATGTTGTACTGTAAAAATTCGTAAATAGTTTATTAGAAAAATATAAAACGAATGGAACATCAATGATTGATATTCATATCTTTTATGAACTGCATCAATCAAGTTTGGCAAGCTAAAAACTAGTAATCAAACGAATACTTATTAAAATGTAACGCAACCATTCATGCTTAGAAAATATCCTTCAGGTCTAGATGTCCGTGAGATATAGTCCTGAATGGAAAGATTCCCATCGTTATTCATTTCTAATATAAGATTATTGTAAGATAGATGCTGTTTTAATTCATAACTCTTTGATGGTTGTACTGTAGAAATCTTTCTGTCATGCACGTCAATAGTTAATAGTTCCATCAAAAAATAGAATTCAATCCGTCGTAATAAATTAAATTGCATAAATAACATCATGATTGAATGCTGTTTATATTTGACCGGAATAACATTAGTTTACAGAACAATACCATTAACTGTTATTGCTCGGTAAAAATTTTACCAAAAGACCTTTTAATCTATTAGCTATTTAAATTATTTTATAAAAAAAAGGTTATTTTACATAAAAATTGTTTTATTCTGTGAGTAGAAACCTTTACAATGATGCTTTCTTTTCTTTTATCTTATCAACTCTTTTCATTATATAACTCGTAAATTGTAAGATATAAATCATTTGGAGCAGTTATTTTATTTTATCTAAACATATTAACAGCAGAATTCTGAAATATCATGCTTAAATCGTATTTATTTAGTCACGAAAAATATCAATTGAAAACCCATTTGATAGTTGGGAATATTTGGATTACCACATGCAAACACCATTATCATCTCAGTGTCTTACTGTTAATTTGGATCCGCCTTATAAAATATCGACTGAACAACTTCATGTTTTACCAACTAGTAATATTTCAATATCATTTCGTTTTCTACGACCAGGAGATCAATCGGAAGTGAAGTCTCTCTGTTGTGATTGGTTTCCTATTGAATATCCTGATCTATGGTATGATGATATTGTACGCGATACCAAATATTATGCGCTAGCTGCATGTGAAACACATACACAACGAATTATTGGTGTGGTTGTTGCTGATATACTTGCACTAGGTAGTTGCAATCGTGAAGATCAACAAATTTTACATAAATCATTTTCATTAACAACACCAGTTTGCTATATACTCATATTGGGTGTCGAAAAAGAATATCGACGGCAAGGTTTAGCAGGTATTTTATTGTATCATTTATTAAATACATTATATGAACGTGGTACATGCCAAGCTGTTTATTTACATGTTTTATATTCGAATAAACAGGCGATAAAATTTTATCAGTCAAAACATTTTCAATATCGTGTACATTTACCACATTATTATTGTATTAAAGGAGAAAATTTAGATGGTTATTGTTTTGCTCTTTATCTAAATGGTAGACATTTTGAATTATTATTTCTTTTTTTTAACTAAAACTCTTATTTTTTATTTAGGTGGATATCCACCATTTTCACTAACGGATTTCCTATCTTCTTGGTGGGCCTATATGATAGAAAGAAATCCTTGCCGTCTAATTCAAATAGTACGACATTTTGTTGCCAATAAATTTACATTTAAAGATGATCATCAACGTACATCATCATATAAACAAATATCACGTATTATTTGATTTCTATGACACGTTTGTATGCATATAATTTTGTCTGGCTCAAATATTTTAATGGAAAATAAATTTTTAGCAAAAATGCACATTGAACAAACGAAGAAAAATTTTAGTTTTTTTTTGTATTTTTCTTTCTACAGTGATTGAATATGATGAAGTTGGTTTTATGTCTATAAAATCTATAATAGATAATTTTTAAGACAAATAAAAATTCCTTTGCATTTACATTAATCGGATTATAGTTTCAGATTAGCTCACACAATGATATGTCATCAATACAGGTTAGAAAGTAATCGGAAATCTTTGCAACTGATTTGTTACACTTGATTAAAATCATTGGAAGATAGCGATTATTATTATCTTCTTTTTATTTTTAAGGTCACAATACTTTACTTTGGTCGTCTTCGTGAACTAGTTGGCACATCCAGTGAAAAACTAGACTTTGATCCTTCAATTTCCTATACGAGTCAAACTATTCTTGTTCGTATTATAGAAAATCGTCCAATGTAACAAGACAGATCATAATTTTTAAAATCTTTCTATTTCAATGAATCATCTGATTCTTTGCTTTAGTTTAAAATCTTTTTTAATTTCAAATTGTTTTCGCTTGGCTGTTGATCAAGAATACCTACCCGAAAGCGACTTTGTAAGGTTCAGTGAACAAAGCGAAATAGCACTTCTTCCACCGTTTGGAGGAGGCTGAAAAATGAACTATATACACCTTCAAACTGAGCCCATTCTAATCGAACAGCTCTATCGACGAGTTGTTTCTCCTTCAAGCGGCGCTGTTTCGTCTTTTATTGGTTTGTATCGATTTTATTTTTTTTATATTTTCGGTTCATTTATCGGTTTTCTTCGTGCATAGGCATTACAAGAGACAATTTTGAAGGCCGTCGAGTGACTCGTCTTTCCTATGAAGCTTACGAACCAATGGCATTAAAGGAACTGAATCGTTTATGCGATGATGCTCGAAGAAAATTTGTCAACATTGAACATATTGCGATTTCTCATCGCCTAGGGTCAGCATTTAATTATTACAATCGTGCAGAGAAAAACAGCCGCACAGAAGCGTAAAATTGTTAGTGCACATATTTAATAAGTTACGAGAAAATGAGAATGTGCAGATCTCTAAAGAAAAAAACAACAATAGATATAGGGCCCCCATCAATTCATTCATCTAATTTTTTTCTTCATATTGTTTAAGAATAGAGTTGAGCACGTGTCAGAATTGGTTATTATGAAAGATTTCTTTTTTTTTAATTTCTTTCTCTTTTCTTTAATAGGCATGTTTTCTTTTGTATTTCTATCTATTCAGCGACGTGCCAATTTCTGACATATCCGTTGCTATTTACGTTTCGGGGCCTCATCGACGTGATGTATTGGATGCCGTTTCCTTTCTCATCGAACAGCTCAAAGCAAATATTCCCATATGGAAAAAGGTAACATATGTCGTTTCTTCTAATGGTTCGCTTTGCTTTTGGTCATATATGTATATATATATATAGAGGCTCAATTCAATTATTCTTTTTTTCTAGGAATTCTACGAAGACTATAACGACAACAACAAGAATAATAAGAGCAATGATAATAATAGTAACATATCAACGTCTTCTTATTCCTGGAAAGAAAATAGATAAATTTGTTTTTTCTTCCTGTTTTTTTTATATTCTTGTCTTTTTTAATTTCACATAAATACAACTACAAACATAGAAATAAACATTCTACACAGTGCTAACGAGTCTATTTCGACATGGTATAGGATGGAGGGCGCCGAAAATATTTAGTTCAAATAGGCACATCAGAGCTACGACAGACAACCATACGACAATCAGAAAAACACCATAAAATTTTGTTAGACGACATCGATTGACAAAGAAAGTTATAAGAAATGTAATAATTGCAACGAACAGAACAACTGTTGAATAAACTAAACCTCGTGAATGAATTTCAACAAAGAACGGTTCATCGCTACTTGAAGGTCCTAAAGTATCATGATTCGAAAAAGCAGCAGGATCGGAAGAGCTTGACGAAAAAGTTGACAATGAACCATCGCTCAAAATTGATGATGCTTCAAATGGTGTTGGCTGATGAGTAAAACGCATTAAATTTCGGAACAACCATGGTATACCTAATCCCATTAAAATATCGAACACATTTGAGCCAATTGAACCAGCAATTGCCATTTCAGGATGCCCACGTCGTGTCATAACAATAGCTGAAAAGATTTCTTCTATGGATGAACCAAATGCTAGTACTGTCAAACCCATAATACTATCTGGAATATTTAAAGTAAAGCCAACAATTACTACAAGCCATACAAGAAGATAAGCAAGACCAGCCACCTAAAATAAAAAAGCAAATATAAAAATGACTTTTTATGACAAAAAGAACAAACATCATTTGTTAGCCGAGCTCGATCATTATGAAAGAATCGAAAGGAAATGCTGTCTCGCTTTTTTTCCGGTATGAGATATGTTTTATTTTTAAACGTTACTTACCCAGATAGTTGACATGACAAATGTAAGCATATAATAATTATGAAAAACTTCTTTTCGACAATCAGGTATTGTTATATGCATAAGTAAACGAACCGGATACATTAAAACCCATTTTAAGATTTTATATCTTTTTGTTGGCAATTTCAATGGATCGAATATTTCTGTTGCATTAGCCACTATTTGTTGATTATCTGGTGTATCTTTAAGACGTCGTTTACTTGGTTTATAAGGTAAACGTCGTTTTAGATCATCGCTACCAGTAGCTCCAGATGTATGCGTTGCTGTACTCATCACAATCGATTCGGAAACTGATCGACCACGAGTAGTCAGATTTTCTTCTAGTTCAACGCTATTATTTAATGCTTGTAATTGTTCTGGAGGATGTTCTCGTGACCCAGATGTTTTCTGATTTTTTGCATTACCGCTCATAAGACGAGATAGACGATCGTTAAATTTTAGAATGCCAACATAAACAAAATAGAGTAAAACTAATGCTAATGCTTCATACCAGTACACACGTTGATCATATATAACTATATAAAGTGCAGCAACAGCAATACAATAAAAACCTGCATCGCGTACAATCGGATATCCATCCAGCTCACATACTGTTGTTGAAATAAGTGCACATAAAGCAATGACAAAAAGAATATTGAAAACAGCTGAACCAACGATTGTGCCCACTTCAAATAAAAAAAAGACAACAATTACTTAATTAAATTCTAAAAAGAAAGTTCAATAGTATAATATATTATAAACATTTCTTCATTTTCCGTGATATAGAGTGAACGACCGATGTCTTATCTTTATTGTTTGCCTTTCTTTATATCTATATTGAAAAAAAAACGATTATCGATCTTATCTAACTATATCCGAATACCCTCTTTTTTATTTAGTCTTTTTTTTATGTTCTTCAAGAGTTTGAAGCTATAAACATGAGTATCAACTTACGAGCTATATCAGATTTAACAAAGAAAACACCAACGATGGATGTAAAAAATTCTGACGCCGATGTTGCCAATGCCATAAAAGTTGCTCCAGCAACATCCTATTAATATATGTGCATCATAAGATCATGTGTGTGTGTAGGTTTTTTTTGTTTGTTAGGAGTTTTTTTAAAACACATACCGGTGTTAAATTTAAATTGCAGCTGATTCTTTCTAATGCGGATGCAAAATAATCATCACAAACAATTTCAATAGCTGCAAATGAATACAGTATAAGAACTACATAGACAAGAAAGCCACCACGGCGACGTTGCTCATCTGTAAAAAATAATGGTGGAAATTCATCAATTGATGCTGATTCACATTTATTTGTCGATTGCGATGCTGTTAATGTTGATGTTGATGTTGATAATTGAACGTAATTTGTTGTATTTAATGAAAGTGTACTTGTTGGCGAAAAAAAGATTTGAAATATAGCAGTAAAAAGAACTAGTAAAACGTATTGTCGTCGAATCATGATAATTGATAGAAGAGATTTTTAAATGGTGAGAATAAAATTAATAATTCTCTTCATCTATTATGTACAAAAAGAAAAAGAAAAGAAAGAGTTAATATATGGGAATTGACAATAATTAGTTAAAGAGCTTTCTGATAGGAAGTATTTTGCAAAAAATGCATGACAAGTATTCATTTAGTATGTTATCATCTATTAATCTTATGGCGAATAGTTATTTTTATTTTTATTTTAATTCTGGCATTCGCATACAATACACGAGACAAAATGCATACGCTGACATTTAATTATGATGATGCAAAGAAAATAGAAAGCATTAAAAAGTGAAAAAATATAGTTTGCCTTCGCTTACCTGGTATTACTTTTATGACTATCTTGCTTAGCTTATTTTCTACTCAATAGATTTAGCTGTTTTCCTTTTAACAAGTGCTTCGTTGTTCAAGAATGAGAAGTACATTCTCGTTTTCTCTGATCCGTCCTCTCAGTATGCTTTTATATTTATAAGCTACTTGGTCGTCTGCTCTAACAGAAGATCACTATCTCATCACTTATACGTCATCATCATCATCATCATCATCGTTGTCATCTTTATCAATGCCGAGATGACTAGAGAGAAAGAGAGAGCAGCATTGGTGGCTCTCTATATACAGCGAACTAAATTATAATCATAATAAAGATTATTGTTTTCCTATTGCGCTCTCGTTCTCTACAACTTTGGCTGTTACCCGTTTGTCACTCTGCAAGTTGCTCTCCCCCTTTCTCCTCGTGTGACACCAGGAAGAAAAGGATAGCTAGCTACTAGACTCTATTGTATAAGAAAATAGCACGGCAGGCGGCATAACGGGCGAACACGAGACTGCAAAGTCGACTCCTCTTCTTCTTGTTCTTCTTCGTCGCCTTTGCATCGCTGTTTCTCATACTTCTTTGCATGCCACATAGCACAGGACATGAACCAACAAGATCTATTGCTGATGTTTTTACTTCCGCAGGCAAGAACAAGACATATGAGCATAATTTTAGTTCCTCGCGTATTTTTCGAAATCAGAAAATCGGAGTCTATGAAGAAAAAAAAGAACAAGCAAAAAACAAACTAAAGTATAGAAAATGTGTGCAGAAAGAGTGAGAGCAAGAGACATCATGAGTATGAAAAGAGATTAACTCTTCGCTCAGAAAATTCTGTCAAAGGATCTTAACAATAGACGGCAATGTTGAAAAACGCTCTTAGGTTAATAATTGATCTTTTATCACATCTTATTATACTACATTTTATATAGATATACACCCAAACAGCTGTAGATCATCTATATTAGATTATACTAAAGTTTGTGTCTGCTATTGCGTGCTGGCACATATCCGTCAGAGCTCTTTGTATGTTTTAAGCATCTTGCAGTATGTTTTTTACTGATAAATAAAGAGATATTTAGAAATTATTCTTATAACTTCTTATGAAAAAAAAATGGGAAAAGAATGTGAGTTTTTGTTATTGGTTATTGTGGCTATTTGTTGATTTTTGGTACTATCTCATGGGATCCGATGGGCCCGTACAATCAACTTAGCGCGTGCGTTGCACACGTACACATTCATATGTCATTTTATGTGCTCAACGATTGAATTTGAAGCGCACATCAGTTTATCGCACTCTTCGTAGTGTCACTTTTGTTCGTCAACTATCAAAAGCATTAAAATAGTGACATATATCAACTTATCCGCATTCAAACAAAAGAATACAGGAAGCTTACTAGAAAAACACATAAACTATTTGTTGTTTCCTAGTCGAAAGAAGAAAGCTAACCTATATATCTGCACTGTTTTGTTATTTAGAGTTGGCAGCAAAAAATTTTATTTTCTTGCCAATTACTTATATATTTAAAACAGGTGCAAGCATCTAAGCTGAATAATGAAATAAAAGATCTATGACAGATAAGATTATACCTTCACGTTCAACACCAGAAAATTATGTCTAACACAGTTATTGAGCATGGTAATATAATACTTCGATAAGATTTACATTGCAATAAGATCTGGTAGATCTCACTAGCAGAAAAAGAATTTTACTATTAGAGGCACGTCTCTCTAACTTTTTCCTCTCGTACTTTTTACACATACTATCACAATCTAGAATGCACACGATTTGTTAAAAATACATTACGCATGTTTTTTTAATATAGAAACAAAAAGAAAATTGGAATAACAATATAAATTTCAGGACGACTTATTTTACTTTTTTATGCTGCCGCTGAAGCAATCAAAATGCAATGCATTAGCAGTATATTTCTTTGTATTTATATTAAATCAACGCCTTCTTGAACAGCATACTTTACTGAACGATCCATTTTTTTTGCTCTTTTCTCTCTCTCTCTCTCTCTCTCTCTCTTTCTCTAAGCAAAAAAATATTGAGATGCCGAGTTGATTCATTTCTAGAAGAGTAATTTACGTCACGTTTTTGTAAGATTTCTACTTAGATACTTACTATATTGCTTTTAATCAATTGAATTTCGAATAAAAAATAACAATTTATACTATATTGTCATGCTAAAAGAATACTAATAAAAGCCCATCGAGACTTCTCACAATAGAAGTTTTAAATTAATTTTCTAATTTCGTGTATATATACTAAAATAGAAACTATTACTATGTGTAGCCGTCAAAATCATCCGACAGACAACAGCATCAATATTGATTATCCTTAATAAACTAATTCCCATGTTGCTAACTACATATCGTCCTCAACATCGAAGTCTCATACTTTGAAAATCATTTTTTCTTTCGATTAAAATTGAATTCTTAATGGTGTAATGAGTATGTTAAAATTAATCAGAATACGTGTTATTAATTACGACTACCCAATGAGAGTAATTCTTGAAAAGAAGTCGTATTATATATTTTCTTGTCAAATGAGAATTGCTTTGCCTACTTCACACACTATCTCTTCAAGTCTTAATCACAGCAGCTAGATATAAAGAAAGAAAATTCAAAGTTATAGTAACATCAATTATATAATATTTGCATGGTTTTTATTTCAACTTTAATTAGCTTTTTTGTAAAAAAAAATGTTTTCACCCTTTATTCAATATTGATGGTAAAATCTTTTTCAATCCATCATCATGAAAACACATTGATTTGCGTTACTTATAATCCCTTACCTCGAAATAATAAATTTTATGTATTAAAAATAAGTAAAAAACAATAAAAAAGAAAAATATTTTGTAAATATAACAGACTGTAACTAGAACTAACAAGATATGATAGCCAACGTTTATCAAGGCTTAGTCTATGGAAAGTTTTTTTGTTTTTAAACCGTACCACCCATCCAATTAGGCAATGAACCATTGGCTTGTGGAAACCCACCTGGAAAACTAAGATTAAGTCGTTTGATAGCTCTTCCTTGTGCTCGAATAGCATAGAATAAAGCAGCATATTGCATAATTTTTTCTTCACCACGACTACAAAGTATTGAACGTTCGTATAGATTAGCTGCTTCTTCAAATTGATTTCTATTTTAAAAAAATTAAAATCGAATAAAATGGAGCAATTGGTTGACTTTTACCGATTGCATTTAAACATAGCAAACATGGTCAGAACAGTTTCATTGGACGGATCAAGTTCAAGTGCTTCTGTAAATAATTTGTCAGATTCATTGTTATTCGATGGATCAGCTGACATTAAGCAATTACTAAATCAGAAGATAGTTCAAATAAAAAAATTTATAGATAAAAAAATCATTTTTCTTACGCTTTAAGCGCTAACAATGTTGGACTATTTGGAATTTCTTTAACGAATCTATTCAAATACTCAAGTGCTTTATCTTTTCGATCATTGTCCAAATAGCACTAAAAGAAAACGTAGTTTAAATATAATCATAAGAATTTATTTACTGATGTCAATGCAAGTGCATAGTAAATGTCTTGTTTACATGTATCATAATATTCTTCAAAACTTGCCAATGCTTGTTCAACACGATTAGGTTTATTTTCTTTACTTCCAATTTTTGCATCATTAATTAATTTTTGATATTTAGCTCGGAGATTCGTTGGTTCTATATTCAATGCTTCGATAAAATCACTTTGTGCTTCAGAATAATTTTCTAGTAGTGTTTTCAGCTAAATATGCATTAGATAAAAAATTATTTTTAAATGAAAATGAAACAAACCATGCCACGATGAACATATGGTGCGCATGCATTTGAATGATTTTTAACACATTGATCATATGCATAAAGGGCTCCTTCAAGATCCCGTTGATGAATTTTTGTATTAGCTTGCTTTAATTCTGCATGTATTTTCATCTAAATTTTTTTCTTCAACATTGATTAAAACTTTCGAAAGAATAAAAATACAAACTTTTTCTGTAACATTTTGATCATTCACAACGGCATCAAAATCAGCAAGAGCTTCCTTGAAATTACCCATAAGTAAATAAAATGTACCACGAAATAGTAATGCTTCTAATTTATATGGTGATGTTACTGATAAGTTAAGTTCTTGCGTACATAATGATGGGATGTCAGTAAAACGACATTCACCATATGCTTGATATGCATTTGTAAGTGGACTATCTGGCTGAGATGTACGAACTTCATGAATAAATGTCGGCGACACTACTGGATCATCTTCGAATTCATTTAATGATGTACGAACATAATCTTTTGATAATTCTGCAGTACTCTTTCAGAGAAAATAAATATATAGATAGATTACAAATATATCACACTCTTTATTCTTACCGGAGGCAATTTTTCAGTATACTGTCTAGCAAGATCAGTAAGAACTTTATCAGCAGCCATAATATAAGTTTGCTGATATGAATCCAGACAGCATACAGTTGAATAATCTATATAAAATATTATTCGTAGATACCAATAATTCACACCAACAAACCTTCAAGAGCTAATTCCAAATTGTTCATTTGTTCAGCAGCACGAGCACGTCTTTGAATACATTTGAGATATTTTGGATTAAGTTCAATAGCTTTGGAACAATCTTCGATAACTTTCTCGAAATTTTTCTATATCAGATACATATATTTGAATAGAAAAAATAGAAATAGACTTTTTTTTAATATACAAGTGATTCCCAAGCTGCAGCTCGATTTTGATAAAATTGTGAAAGCTCTTCAGTTGATTCCGATGGACAAGTTTCTATTGCTTCTGAAAAAAATGATGTAAAAGTTATACAAATAAAATAATTAAAATTTTCGAAAATAAATCATTTGTTTACTTGTATATGCTTCAATGGCTTCATTAAATTTCTTTTCGCGATATTTCACATTTCCTTGAGTTTTGAATTCAATGGCTAGTACTACACGATTCTAAAGAATTTTTGAAGTATTATTCGCAATATTTTATTAATAAGGATCGTAATCATACATTTGTTGGATTTGTAGATCTGGAAGCTGCATCACCACCAGCTTGACTTGAAGATGGCGTCATCGTTGTTGTTAAATCTGTCAATGGTGTCGATACAGAGGAACGTCTTGTTGTTGATTTTTTAGATTGTTGTCGATAGACTAAACAAGCACCAACACAAACAACTGTTGGAACTCCAAGAATAAGTGCCCATTTAACTAAGCGTTTGCCTAGATCACTTGTCGAACTAGATATATTGGTACTTGACGATGAAATTCCTGAGATTGCTCTTAACATTGATGCCATTGAATTTTGTTAATCGATATTTTCTATTGACTAATAAAAACGAATCGTCAGTAGAAAAAAACTACTTCGAACAAACAAAGGCGCTCAAAAACCAATACGCACCATATCCTTTTCATTAGATTGGTCTCCGAAGAAACCAATTGCATTGATAATTAGAATGATTGGTTGATTGGCTAGTGTTCAGCATTCATTCTTTTTTTTTGCTTTTAAAGCTATATGACTTAAATATCAAGTATTATTGTTTATGAGAAGGTCGATAGCAATCTTATGGCAAAACTAATTCATTGCTTGCGTGACGCCAGAGACAAATGTAAAGCAGAATAAGATCTAGCGATAGATCGATCGGCTAAAGAAAAAACAATGACACTCATGCACTTTCTATACTAATTTTGAATAAATAAAAATCGACCGAATAGAATTTCAACTGTTCAATTCCTTTCCATATGGATAGCACGGCCTATCGGTTTTTTGTGACTCTCTTGATATGGATCCATGATTGATTTAGCTCATCTCAATAGTCGAGAAGTGATAATATTAAAACAATAAAGGTCATAGCTTGTTCGTGCAATGGTTGAGCTCTTGTTAGTATTACAATAATATTTAAACAAGTATTTTCTAGTCTTAAATCAAGTTATATGAATTGAATAATGTTAATATACAGTAAGATACCAGATGGAGCTGGTTATCACTAAACATTTAGTTCATAGGAAAAGCTGACGAATAGTAGATCTCAATTCGCGTAGCAATATTTTTCCAACTGAAATCTTTTGATTTATCGAACTGTGCGCAATTGATATACACTTATATTAAATACAACTGTAGATAAACTGAATATTTATTATCATTTATGTTACAATCTTCTGATTTTGATCAAACTCACAAGAGATTTAACGAAAATAAAGGTAACAGCTAACAACGCTACTCAAGTCTTGTGAATGTTTAAAGAAACTTCTTGTAGTCACATGTACCACCGAATGGACACATCAAGTTAACCAAGAGAAATGACTGATCATCATAACATTTGTTAGTAATTAAACTATCTTTTCTTTAATGAAACTTGACATTAAATTGATGATGAATTCATAATGTTACTTTATTAGGTTTTACGATTAATTGAAGAAAAAATATTTACATGTTATACTCGTATTTTGAACGATTTTTAATCATATTATATCCCGAAATACGTACTATACAGATAAAGACAAAAGCGTTGATGTATAATAGAAATCTCATTTTTCTTTCATGATTGTGATGCAATGTCAGATACTAATATAGCAAAGAGATTAGAAATAGTAAAAAAAAAAGTTGCCCTTCAATAACAATGTCATCTGGCATTGTTTGTTATCATGCAGCTCAAGTTACTTTAACTGTTGATAGTAAATAAACGTAACGGTTTTTAAAGAAAATGATTGACAGGATATTGTTCTATGTAAATAAAATGATAATTCAGATTTGCTGGACATATTGTAAAAGCATATCTAGTGTTAGTTCGAATTTTTACAAATGTAACATGACGAGTCGAAAAAACAATTGATGAATATATTGCTAATCGTTTTAGTTCGTAACTCTATTGGTTCCGTTTCTATCGTATTTAATCTTTTATCAGTAACAACAATATGGATTACACATGGCGATAGCAGATCTTCTCTGTCAACAAGAAATAAAGCAAATCTGGTTTTGTAAGGAAAATAACCAATCAAATCTGTCAATTAGCTCGTATTAATCTTGACAAAAATCAGTTTTCAGGTGTTGCATTCCGAATTAAGGATGAAATTTCAGCGCGGTGTGAAGTGAAAAAAAAACAATTTTTTTTATCTGTTAAATAAGAAATAATACCCGTATGTTTTTGTTTTATCGGAACAGAATGTGGTTTTACACGTATAAAGCACAGATACACACGAATTAACAGTCAAAAATATATATTGGTAAAGAATACAAATGGATTAGATTAAAAATGTGAAGGTTTTAAAGCCACAGTTTTACTATGTGATACAAGAATATTGTCAATTATTTTTCATGCACACCAAATTCTAGATGAAATAACGAAATTCTCATTAATACAAAATAAAAAACACTAGGCACCTTGGTGCTTCATAAAATGGTCATCATAATCGAATCAACTCGTTGAATAGCGTATGGAGCTGGTAGCTGTATGGATGAAATAAGATGACATATTCCATCTATCAACTGTCACAATATGCGAAGTTGATATGGCAATTAAAGCTGCAACAAAATTTTTGCCAGGAAAAACAATTTATATTTTGCAGCTGACCAATATTAGGAGATAATTATCATTTTCTTATTATATATTTTTCGCAAGAAAGACCTTCAACAAAAATCGGCTGATTTCGAATTTTTAAAGATTAATCCTTTGTTTTTCACTTTCAATGCTATTTGTAGATAGGGGATTATATCATAAATATCCTACTGAAAGGATTATACGTGATAAAGACTAAAATTATAGATCTATTGTAATTCGGCTCATTTGAAAGAATCTAGTTTCTATTCTTATTCCCATACTTATGTAAGTACAACTAAAATTCAATGTTTCTTCAATAGTATATGAACTTATATTACGTGTGAAAACAATCTTTCAACATAAAGAATAGCATCAAAACAGTAGTTAAAGAATAAATTAGATCCGATTCTTTTTTTAAATAGTCAACTTTCTTACGCTTAATTATTCAATAAGTTCTTTTCGTACATTTATTAAATAAGATCATTTTTTTTCTTCGTATTACTTAATATTTTCAACTAACAAGCATATCCAGAAAAGAAGTAACTGGCCAAACAATAGATAGATCATTCGCAATGATTACATGTTCATCATTCGATTGTCATTTGTCTTTTTTCTTTCAAATGAGGCTCAAGAAAAAAAGAAGCTTCTATGTACTATTAACACTCATATTCTAATCTTCATCTTGCACAATTCACAATCTTACAAAAGTTTGATTGCTTTTCTTTTTGTTTAATCAACCTCTACATCATTAAAATCTATTTGCTTTGTTGGAAGTTACTTTTTCTATTTTATCATTGATCATGTTATTTCCATTCGATAACGGTAAGTTATTTGTTTTCTTGTACTTAAATCCGGATTTTGAAAACTACATAGTATAAAAACCACATGTATTTTTTCTATTGTTTCCACCAAAGTATGACATACGAACAATGTTTACTAGATATTTTACAAATAATAACAGTAATAAATTGCTAGCTACTGATAAAAACCACGCATTCATTTATTATCAATAGACTATGATTAATTTATATTTTTATGAAACATAGTATACTGCTATATGGGTATTAATAATAACCGATAATAGAACACGAATGGATGTCCATCTCGTTTGTCTTCTTTACTCGGATTTATACAGACTCCATTCGTTTTCTCGATATTTCCTCTTGTGACAAATTATCGTCGTAGAAGGCGTCAAGAACAATAAAAATAACAAACAACACCCGCCATTACACTAACTAATGTACCATAAGATAGTTGCCTTTCTAATTGTTTGCGCTTTCTTTATTTTTCCAAGCTTTTCGATTTTCTATTCACAAATAACTATCGTCATTTCCTATCTCTCTCTAGTTGTCTGTCTTTCTAAATCACAATTTCTTTTCCCGATCTATGCAAGTGAATCGATTTTTAGAAAATCTATACTGAAAATACGACGGTAAGCTTCTCATACGATGATTAAGTGTAATAATGACAACATATTCAAATTTACTCCTCCTTTTCTAAGTAGACAAAAATATCTAATACTTTAAATGTCAAACTAGACGTTGATAATTTTCAAAGGACACACGCATTCACATAGACATGCACATAAATGTATACATATCTATGCAAAGATGTAACGACTTGACGAATCTTCTTTTCGTTGCATTCAATTGTAAAGATACCTTAGAAAATGAGAGATTGCGTACTATACTTGACGATGAAATACTAATCGATTGAGGTCTGTATATAGTACAAAATTCGTCTTGTTTCTATGGCTGAATCTTCGAGGAAGAAATTCTTTAGCATTATTAAATTTCAAATATTTGATAAAAGTGAGTGATGAATGAAAAATGAGAATAGGTGTCAACAAAACGACATCATTTTCTTGCATATAGCAATACTGTCATCGATCAATCGTTCGTGTTTTGGTCAAATGTTTTTTTCTTTACTAGTAATTTATCAGTTCATAGACTTTTGTTTTAATTGAGTTAAAATATTTTTTTCACCATGTCAGAAAAGACAGCTAGTCAATTTCACTTTCATATAATCTCGAATATAATTCGATCGATCACTTCTTTTGGTCGCATATCTTTTCTTTTCAACTGCTTCGTGCATATCATCGAGAACGATATCATAATAGCCTTGATCTAACACAGCCATTATATCAGAGAGTGAGAATAAATACATACAACATGTAATCGAGAGAAATTCTACAGATCGTTAACATCAACTAATGCATTACATTGCTACGTCGTGTTGTGCATCAATTGAGTGAAGAAATACAATACAAGAAAAAGAGGGAGAAAACAGTAACTAACTCTTGTGCCTGTCCGCTGCCATTGTTTGAAATAATTACAACTATCAACATGTACTTTCGCAAATATCAAATGTTTTGACTTTTTTCTTCGCCTTTTATCACAAAATATCGTCGCGTGCAATACTTTTTTCGTCTAATTTAATATCGACTAGTTATTCAATAATATGAATAACGAGACTATAGTTGAACAGAATCATGAAAATCAAGACTCACCATTATCACTACCATCGCATCAACATGCATCTCATTTCGAACTTCTAACGAAAATTTATTATCCTGAAACATTATATCCCGATAGTTATTCATTCTTTGCAGATCGGGCCGATAGAAAATTATCGCAAGCAAAATTCTCATTGCCAATGGAGACAACCGTTCAATATCCAACTAAACCTGTCGATCCAACAGATCATCCGACAATAGTATCAATTGTGTCGAAACAGGGAACGCCTGAGATTGAAATTGCTGATCGACAAAAAAAACATTCAGTAAGTGATACTTGTTTATTTGAGTATTCATTTTATTGTGTTATTATATTGACTTAGTATCTTGTTTGCGCTTCTTCTTTCTCCTCTATGAAACAATACATATGCGCTATGAAAAAAATAAAAGAAAATATTGTTGTCGACATTAACTTGTTGATAGCACAGAAATGAATGCTACAACTTAATCATGCTGACATACATCTATTCTATTACATTTAGCTGTGCCAGCTGCGGTTAAAGGACAATGTGATATAAAAGAAAAAAATAAGGAGGTATTTATCACAAGTAATCATCCGTTTCAATAGAAACCTTATCGTAAATTTATATTCATTTGATTTTTGTCATAAAAGAAGAATATTATAAACGATACCACACAGTATTTATGATCCTGCTGTACTTTTTGTTATGATTTTAGTTTTCTTTACTTGAAAGTCTCATTTGAATTCAGCTAAATCCTAGCAACTACTTGACAACCTATAAATAGATTCATACATACGTTTTTTCTATTTTCGGTCATAAATAAAACTAGAAATCAATGTCAACAGTGGAACAAAGACCTATGAATAATAGACGCATAAAAGCAGTTACCACAAGTAAAAATAATAACGTCTAGAAATCCTTTCTTTTTGTTATTGGTTTTGCAAGCTGTCTTTTTTTTTCTTGATGATTCGATTTCAATATATGAGAGAAAAGAAAGAAAAATAAGATTAAATCTAACAAAAAATAAAAGCAATTCAACAAAAAATAAAGTAAAATAGGTAGATAGCAAAAGAGTGTCTCGCTGAAGCGCAACAACATGTATTCGGGGCACATGTTTGCATATATGTTGCTCGCACACTTTAAAAGATATTTTATTTTCTCGATACTCTTAATGCTGCCTACTCTACTCCACATACGAAACAATCACCCCCGATGATGAATAGCACGTCTTTTTTTTTCTTCCTTTTTTCTTTCTGTTGATTGTCCTTCGCGAATGGCGCATATTTACACATTTCCCTCCTGCATCATTCTTTGTAAGGTTGATTCTATTGCCTACTATATTCTCTCACTGTCAGTATCACACCAACGCGCATATTTCGTGATCGATCACAAAGGGTAATCGAGCTAGTAAGAGAAAGTTGTCGACGGTTCTTATGGTAGAGACATTATGACAATGACAGTTGTTGTTTGTGGTTTTCTTTTATTATTTTTGTTTTTGTTATTTTTGCTTACATAGTGAGAGATATGTGTGTATATGAAAATAGTTACGGTCAGCGACGCACATTAGTTTTTACTATTTTCTTTAATTAAAATGTTGCTCACATCTATAGATAACCATTATTAAGGCAGTTTTCCTCTTCGATACACCTCATTTGTATAGTGAAAAGCGAAAGGAAAAATGTCAGCAGAAGACCAACAAGCCATTGAATCAGTACAGGTGAGTCTTGTTCCTACTTTCTTTTCTTTCTATCTAGTTATATTGTAGTCCGTTGTAATATTATACATACGTATGTGTATATTGAATTTTATTTATCATATTTCTTTTTACAGGTTCCCATGCTTGATCGAGAACGTGGTGAATCCGAAGCTGATAAACATCGATTCGATGTTAAACGTTACATACCAACAGCGTTACGCGCTCAAGACAAAACTGTAAGGATTAATGTTTGCATTGTTCTTCGTTTCAAATAGCAAAGCCGATGTTTTTTAATTTAGCAACCACCTGGCGTCTTGTTAGACCCTCGATTTTATTCAATGAAAAAGACAGCCATGACTATTATGTGTCTATTGGTATGTGAAATAGAATACTTAATAATAATTTTGTCGATTTTCTAAGAAAGAAAACTTTAAAAATAATCATCATCCATCTAGTTTGTTTGCCATTCGTTGAATATGAATCAAATAAACTTTGTACATCTATATTATCGTAATAATTATAAAATAAAGTAGCATCGAGTATATTTTATAGAATTAATTAATTAATCACTTTCGTGTCATAATTATTAATTTGCAATTTGATAACAAACACAAGCGTCTTGTCGTTTGAAAAACAGACAAAATAATCCTTTATATCTTGAGTAATTTTCTTTTGCTGTAAATCACAACATGTTTTCTATATTTAACTCAGGCAGGCGACACTTAATCTCTGTTTTACTTACAAAAACTTGATTAGCGTAAAGTAAAGTAACATCATTTTAGTTTATTTAAACTTTTAAATTGAAGTTGAAAACATGCTGATGTGTAAGATCTCTATATGAAAATTGTTGTCTTCTAACATTACTTTACGTGCTAAAGATAAACATACTACACCTAGTTAAAATGCTACTTGAGAACTTCCATTAAGAAAAATTCAAAGTTCGCTATCTCGAATATAGTCGCATAATATTGCGGTATCAGGTTAAAAACCACAAATATAAGTAGATAATGCTTTTTGATACCTCCGATAAGAATATCTTCATATTGTGTATAGTCATACGTAATTCAATGAAATAATCTTAATCTTGCTAATTGATTAAAAAAATTTTTTTTTCTTGTATTCTTTCTATTTAGATTATTATCATGAGTAACAGTGTTCAACTAAAACATGTTCTTAAAGTTGGTAATGGGCATGCATTCTATGGTACTCAAGTCACCCTTGGCATTATTTCGGTTATCATGTGTGCTAGTATTGGTAAGTGTTCTCAGTCGAGAAAGTTTCTTTGTTTTTATTTTCGGAAGTAAAATTATGTTTTCCTCTATTCACCCTTTTCTGTCATCTTTTTGGTATCTGTGGTTTATCTTGCGTATTCGATAGTGTACTTCAGTTTTTTTTCTCTTCACTTTATTGTAAAAATAGTCGTCCTTACAATCTTACCTTCCCGGATTCTAGGGTTAGCTCAATTCTACTTGTTTCTATTCACACGGCTCGATTATGTGTCATCATCATCATCTTCCTTATTGGCAAAATTAACACGGAATGATCGAATCTGTCTATTGATTCCAGCTACTTTAACTATTCTTTTATTCGTATTTAATATGATATTTTTAATTATAATGTTTAAATTTTAATTGTACTCGTGAATTTTTTTTTCTAATGCATTTTATCAGTTTATAACTTTTTTGTTATGTAAAAAATTAGAATTGAAACTGTATTTATTAATCTATTGTATGTTTTATTGTTTGAGTTTTGATTAATTTTTTTCTTCCTTATGTTCTAGGTGTGATTCTGATGTATGTGATGCGCATCGATTTGAATGATCTGTACAAACAGCATAAACTCGATTATATCGACAATATTGTCTTTTGTCTACTATTCATTCTTGCCATATTTAACATTTTTATTGCTGCTTGCAGTTAATCTCATCGCGTTGCCCTATGTTTTTTTTGTCTTTGCGTTATCGTTCATTTTCGTGTTGTTTTGCTATCTGTATTCGTGAACAGTCTTTTATAGAATTTTAGAATGCTTCGGTCTATTATTTTCTCTTTTTTTTATGCACGCAAACTTACAAATGAGTTCTCCTTTTCAATGGTTTATGTTTAGATTTGATATAAACAATTTAATGAAAAAAAAAAAAAACAATTATCATATTGAATGAGTGTTATATGCTTGTTTGTTTTATTCTTGCAGGTTTCTATCTCATGTATATGTTAACCATCAACGATCAAAATATATACAAACAACGTAAAATTGATTTTTTACAAAATCTTGGCTTAATTTTTCTTTTTTCATTATTTGTTCTTAACATTATCTATACAATTTTTCATGCTATTTAATGAGATCTGAAATTTACGCACTTGTTTTTACTTAAGAACAGATGTATGCAAATCTGAATGCTGTATGTGCGAGTTAGTTTTAAAAAACAATTTATTTGTGGTCACTTTTTTCTGTATGAGAAAATTCATAGTTTTCACCGGTTAATTTCTATTATGTAGTCATATATCCATTCGTGTCTGTTGTGAACTGTGTGCTTGTAGTTTACCTTTAAATATACTAATAATGAAAGGAGGTTATATTTAAGTAGTTTCTTTTTTTTTATAAATGCAGCCAATAATTCTCTAATGTTCTTTTTCTTCCGCATTAATTATTTAAAGTTATTTATTTCGATGGAAAATCAATAATATCAGTAGTGTGATTTTTGTAGAATTCTCAGTTATTCTCTAATAAATTATGATGTCGTTCAATAGAAAAAAAAACATTCAAAGCGAATATTGTTCAAAACGATCGACATATCAATATTATTAGTCAATGGTTTTGACTCGATACGGTTGAAATATTTTTTATCTGATGCATCGAATTGACTTTTATTACTACAAGGTCGCAAGGGCGAAATCTTCTTGTTGCTTCACACAAAATTGATAATTATTAGCTAAGATAACCGTCAAGTATTTTCGATATGCAATGTTTTTTCTGTGCTTATCTACAGTTATACACAATAAACACAGAGCAAGTGGTTTCTCTCTCTCTCTCTCTCTCTCTCAATTTCATGATAGCACTCAACCAAATGCAAAAATTATTAGAGCAACTCGATTTAGAATTCTCGAAGAAAAAATGCTATTATGGCGTTATTCGATCTTGTATAGTATAAAAATATGTTTTGCTAATTTTAACCTATACACTCTTGATGTTCGAGTGTATATGCAATCAATCTAGGCTAGCATAAAAAAATATATATATATTGACAAAGGCATCTGATACTAAACATTAAAAATCAGCTTGCAATTTCAAATGAAACTCTAATCACTTTCTCATAACACATTCTAACGGCATGATTCCTCACGTTTGACATCTCTAGCTAAATCTTACGAGTTCAACGGCTTGAACAATTAAAATAAATATAAAACATTTCATACTGATTTAACAGAAAAATTGCTCCCCGCTTATTACGAGATGTCTAAATATTTAGTTTTATGTTCTTCATGATAAAACTAACATGTTCGACTCGGCAAATTTCAGTCTCAGTGTTTGGTCTAGAAATGTTTTCGTTGACTTTCTATTTGATTACGAGTTTTTTTCTCGGTACATTCTACACTCATTTTAGTGACTCTGTAACTATTGAGTTATCGTTAAAATCGAACGAAATAGCTTCTGCTAGTCTCTTGGAGTCCAATCAAACGTTTACCTATTGCTCATCGTAATATAAAAATGTTGTGGTAAGAAAAATATATGAACACTAGTTAGATTTCATAGGAGAAATTAATCGAATTCATTGATCTTTTTATTCGCACTACTCAATTCTCGGTATGTTCATCGTGTAATTTCAAACATTAAATTGTTTAGAAATTGCAATGCTTTGTGTTTTATAAATCTTATTTCTTATGAATTAAAATTTCATCATATCTTCGAAGAAAAGTAAAGAAGAACTAAAGTTTACTAGAGAATAGAACGTAAGATGCTTTGACAAAAAGTCACCACTTGAATAAGATTTCAATTGAAAACATTATAGGTAAAATGCTATGACTACTATTTATTGTGTTGCCTCCTCTAATCCACATCGAATACTTATTAGAAAAAAAAGCACGAATCTCTAGGCATGCATTACCTTGAAAACATTATTTACCTTAGAAGTTGTAGGAAAAAAAAATGAGAAAACATCATCCGATTCACTATGTTTACACAACCTGCTAAAAAAAAAGCCTCACTAAATCATAGAATGAGTTTAGCAAAAAAACAGAAAAAATCAATAGTTGAAAGGAAGATTAGTTGCAGCTGTCTCTTAGCAACATTTACTTCTCATTACGGTATTGCGCAGGTATTTTTCTGTTTTTTTCGTTGTTAAAGTCAAAGTGTTGGAGAAGATTTGCGTTACTCATTGCTCATTATTTCTATTTTGTTCAGTAGCTAAATGAGATGGAATATAATTGTATGTAGTAAAATAATTAGATATTCAAAGTTTCATCTTTCCACCAATGGAAACAAATTAATGTTTTGAACTAATCGTACGGGTGCCGTGAAATAAAAGAGAAAAATAAAAGGACAGAACACCATGGGAACCGATTGAGTCAATGTAAATCATTATATATGATTTTCCTTTCCAGTAGGCTGCATCTTAAATAAAACACAAATCTTCCAGTGTCCACTATGAGTACGCTAATTACAGAACATTGTACTGTACTTGAACAACTGAAAGAAAACTACGAATTTTATCAAAATCGAGATGATATTTTACATGATTTTTATACGGAATTGACTCGTCTTCAATCATCGGATGCAATTACTTTTCGGCAAGAAATAAATAAAGTTACAGCGATATTATGCACGAATATTCTGAATCTTAATGAATTGATTCTACAATATTTTCTCGATTATTTTATTCAATTATTAAAGAAATGGTCTGAATTGACGTATTTCGATGATTCAAATGAAGTAGAAACATTCGACAGTATATCGATCATTTTTCAACGTCACACTCACCGTTGTTCGAATGAATTATTAGTTAAAGAAATCTCTCAATGTTTACTAACAATTGCACGTATCGGAAAGAGCATGATTACCTGTCAAAGCATTACAGCTATTACTCGAGTACTCAAGGTTTGTACTGGTATATGGAATAGTAGTGGACATGCTTTTATGCCAGTGACACCATTAGACGATAGTGCCATAAAATGTCTTTGTGCACCGTATACTATTGAAGTTTTTGCTCAATTTAATCTATCGGTTAAATCTGGCGAACGTACACCAGCAGAGGATTTTGTATTGAATGGATTGCACTATCATGTTTCATGGATGAATAGAGACGCAACTCAAGAGAGAGCTAATGAATTACGCGAACATTTACTTCCATCAATAAGTGATTTACTGGATACGTATACAACATCGTACGAAGAATGGTCACAATCATCTATTAATATTATTACAACATTGACAACATCATTTCTCTATTCTGTACAGCTGACTATAGTAAATGATATACATATCGATGTACAACAGCATATTTGTGATAGTGCTATTCGTATTCTTTTTCATACAGAAACTCCATCGATGAAATTAAAGAATAATTGTCTTCAATATGTTTATATGGGTACATCCAATGATAAAATATTAGATCATTTAAAAAGTCAACAACTAACAGCAACTATGTTTAAAATATTAAATATGTACAAGAATGAAGCAGAAATTCAATTTAATGTTTATAGAATATTAGCTGCGATCATGACAGAAGAAGATATTAAACGACTTGATGATCCAGGAGCTATAGCTAAAGTATTTCTGGATCATTTAACAGAAATAAAAGATCTTTTAGGATGGGAAACAAGAATAAAAAACCTGTTGACCAGTTTAAAAAGTAAATATTTCAATTCAATATATATTTAATTATTTATTTTATAATTTAGTTTTATTACAACACGATCAAATTCGAGATGAAATATATGAACAAGATGGTTTACCACTTTTTATTTATTGTGCAACTCTACCTAGATATGATAAAATTATTCATCAACGAGCACTTGAAAATCTTTTAATAATGTCATTTCACGAAAAAGTTAATAAAAATTTAAAAGAAGATACTGATCTCATGGCACAAGTTAAATCGATGTCAGAAGATTCAACAGAACCAGATGTGCAACGAGCAGCGGAAGGCTTATTATGGATGTTGACAAAAGATGAGACGTCAAAAGATTCCGTCGATGATAAATCATCAGAACATACCTATGATATAATGATTAGTTATTCACATAAAGATAAAGATTTATGTTTTCGACTTTATGATCGTTTACAAAAAGATAAATTTCGTGTATGGTTAGATCGTGATCAAATGCACGGAACACCACTTGAAGCTATGTCGAATGCAATTGAAAAATCAGAATTTGTATTCGTTTGTATGTCCGATTCATACAAACAAAGTGGATACTGTAAAATGGAAGCATACTATGCATTAGAACGACAATGCTGTATTATTCCATTGATTATGAAAGCACAATATAGACCCGATGGATGGCTTGGAATAATTGTGACAGGAAGAATGCGTATTGATTTACCGAAATATGGCTTTGAAGATGCTTATGATAAACTAATGGTTGAAATTGATCGAAATCGAAAAGAGAAAGCCAAAAGCACTATTATGCCTTATCATGATTCACCATCGGCCTTGAAACTAGCACATGATTTGCCATCGATGTTTAAACCCTCACATGAAACTCCTGTTCAAGCAGATAAGAAAAGACCAAAAGTCACTTATGAAGCAAAACAGTGAGATTAAGACACAGAAAAACTTATAGGAATGTTTAAATTTTTAGAGATCATCATTTACCCTTGAACATTGAAGAATGGAACAAGGATGATGTACATCAATTTTTTATTAAACAAAACCTTACATGCTTTTTACCTATATGTGAAAGAATGAATGGCGCACTTCTTCTACAATTGTATCAGATGTGTGCGACAAATTCACCGGTGATGTTTCAATCACTCAATAATCAACTCGCTATCGTGGAAAGTGATTCGAAACCGTCTACGATTCAAACTATGGAATATTTACAATTTTTAAATGATCTTAAAATTTTTGTGCCGATTACCATTGAGAAAACAGAAACTCCAGGCGGTCGATCTGCTTTTTGTGTCATATTGTGAAATCGTCTATTTTACTCGTCGTTGAAATAGATTTATCTTTCAATAAATCATTGATTATTGTGACTTGATAATATGGAATAACAATCATACATAATAAAACAGTCGACCATGTTTTTACTTTGAAACATAATGCTATTAAAATGAAAAAGAAACTTAAAACTGATAACTGGAGACAGAATATTGTGTTCATTTCATCTACATGCAATGAGAATATCAATAATAGAGTAGAAATAATATTTGATTCAAGTAATAATGTGTGAAACGCACTACTTATCGTCAAAGTAGTTTATTATACTTTTGCAAATACGTATACTTAACGGTACACTAAAAGTGTAGTAAAAAAGAAAAGGATGAGATCTTAACCAAGAAATAGAGCACTTCACTCACAGAGATGTTATCTAAGATGAGTATCAAGTTTTGAATAAAATTTTTTTATTATCAAATCAAAATAGGGATACACTTTCAAGCATATCGTTAAGACCGGTGAAAGCCGGTAAACTGCTGAAGAACCTACGGTGGTGGCCAGTTTTTTTTATGTTATTCATGCAGCGCTCTATTAAGGCAACCCAGCAATGCTAATATACCGGCTTTCATCGGGGGTTTCTCGTATTCTTACCGGTTTCATCATTTTCTCGCCGTTGCATCCCTAAATCAAAACCAATCGAACAACTCACGATAAACACGTTGATTTGCGGAATTTCATTAAAAACTACTACGTACATAAATCATGGAATGATTTTTATACAACTTATAATCCGATCACTATCATTGTTTTAAAGATATCACGAACGTACTTTTCTACATTATGAACATTATCATTTTTCGTTTGATATCAATGAAAATAGTATATACGTATATATATATATATATGTTAGCGTCCAAACTGAGATTACGTCCAATCTCAGATTGGTCTAGGTGAATCTCGAATCCGAGATTGGGCGTGTCCAATGTCGGATTGAGCGGAAATTTAACATTACAACGTGAATTACTCTGTACATCGATATAGGAGTCGATTTTCTACTTATGGACTTCGATGAAGTACTATCATATCAGGTAACGTAGTCATCAATAAACGAATAAATTAAAGACTTGAGGAGTAGAGTCCTGCAGGTTAAGACTTTTTTGTACCCTAACCCTGCCCTATAGTAAAACTTCGTACCCTTGTCCTACCCTGCCCTACGACGTTCTTACCCTAGCCCTACCCTGCCCTATAGCTTCGTAACCTTGCCCTACCCTGCCCTACGGGCTCTGTACCCTTACCCTACCCTATCACAGAGATTTTTCATTTTACACCCTATCATATCATTTG
>CAJNYU010002876.1:7605-18792 GCA_905331475.1 Rotaria socialis
TCCTATTAGAAATATTTATCTGAGTAAAATCTGACTAATATTTTAATATATATTTGTCTATATTTTTAATTTAATATAATCTTAACTTTACATCACGTTTATTCAGGCCTGATGTGATTCTAAAATATTTTCTCTGTAATTCGACTTTTGTAATTAATTTATTTTTAATTAATTTTATATTATCATACAAAATGGATATAGATATAAAGTTTATTAAGGTTTGATAAAAAAATGTTATATTTTTATTTTTGAAATTATCAGCTTATAATCTGTTTCATTTCTCTAGTAGAAGAAAACAGAACTTAAATTCAAACAGAATTTTTTTAATCAAATCATGACTATATGTATCAAAATTGTTGCGATATCTCATTATGACAACAATTACATAAAATATCTCAGAATATACTAGGACTATATTCTTCTGAATAATGATATCTTTGGAAATAATGTATGGAGATCTCGATTCGTAATAACAAGGTCGCAAGATATAATATTGCGAAATATAGTGGTTCTCGAATACCGCAAATTATCTACATATCACCGAGTTTTTTTCAAACCGCGGTTTCCAGCGGTAACTACATGGTGGTTTTGTTAGAGCATATCGCGGTAAACCTATATTGCGGTATGACATACCGCGATAAAATGCGGTTTATTTCGCATACCGCGGTCTCCAAAGATATAACCGCGGTCATTATCAAAAAACCGCGTCTAACAGTGGTATCTACTTAAATATTTTTCCGTGGGTAGTAGGACTGCTCCTCGATTAGAATAGGGAAAAGGATTTTTTCACTAAATCTTTTCATTCAATTAGTTGTGAAACCATTTTATTCGGTGATTACAAAAGTACTAATGATAAATCATGTTAACTTATCTATCAACCATTTTGAAAGTTGTTACTTTTCTATAGTTCAATGTTGATTAGTGCTGAAAGACTGTTCAACAAAATATTACCGTTAATTGGATGAATGAACCATGCACTAGAACCCACTATCTCAATAACAGATTGAAGACACCGAATAATTTGAAAAATAAGTTGATGATACCAGTCCTTCAAAATGGATTCAAATCTAGAAAACAAATTATTATTTCAGAAGAAAAACAATCTTGTCTACAGTTGACAAGCTGAATCAACCGATTGGTGAAAAAAACGAACACAATAGTTGAAAACAGCAATGTGAGAGTAAAAGTATGCAGGCAGTAACTGGGGATGTTGATGTATGCACAGTACTTCTTTTTCCCCCGAACAGAAAGCGAAAAATAAAAATTTATTATAAAGAAATTCCATCAAAGAACAAAAGAAATAAAAGGACCGGCTTCCAACGTAACTGCACGACAAAGTATACTTTTGCATACATTCTCTGATAACACGATGAGATCAAAGGTCGTCCGATAACTATAACATTGGCAACACCAAAAGACAACCATAATAGAGTTCTCTCTGCAGAGCACTCATAACGTTTTTTCTTGCCCATAATATTTATTTCCAGTAAAGAAAAGCAAATTTACCTAAAGGATGTAGCATTAGTTTGTATCCCCTGATGCAACTGTTTTTCTCACATGTTTCATCAGTTGAAAAGACTGATGTTTCCGTTGGCGTAGAAATCGCCGAAAAGCTGCAGATTAATCACCAATTTTCAATGATACTTTTAGTGATTATTAAGATCAATCGCAATTCATTTCCCGGTTATTTTTAATGCTAACCATAGCTTTATTCCCAATCTAATCTCAAATTTTCGTGATCACAGATTCATTTATTTATTTTCTTAAAACCCCAGCTACCTTTTAGATTAGAGTTTATTTAAAAAAGCTTTTCAGCGCAACCCCGTTTGGGCTAAAATGTGAAACTCACATATTTTGGGTGACTTAGACAATTTTGAAAGCATGCTCAGCTATTTTAATTCAATACTTCTAGGTAAATTATTCGTTTATTACTGGTATGATATTGCAGAATAGAAATTAATTGTAACATTCTGAATATTCTAATCGATTTAACAAAATACTTCTATCAGACACACCTAATAAATATAATTCGTTATATTTAAATACTTGCAATACGATTGAAGTTACTAGTATTAATTCAGAGTGATTTAAGCGCGATATTTATTAGTTTATTTTTTTATTCTTAGAATTAAGTATGATATTAATCAGAAGCTACTTCTATAATTATAAATAGCATGATAGTTCTATGAAACTGAAAAAATAATTCAAATATTCTTTTCTAATTTATTGAGTGTTTTATCAATAAAATTTTTATCACATATGTATTCAAATTCTTAAGTTCAAACTACACTATTTAAATAGCATAAATGAATAGTAAAAATTCCAAACAGTGTATAGTTTTATTACTTTTTCAAAAATTTGATGATAATTATATATATATATGACATATTTTCCTTATAAACAATTAAAACAATGAATGCGGTTGATTATTAAATACTTTAACGACGGTTCGATTCAATTTCAAAGGTAGGATTTTATATCTGACATAAAAATTATATATTGATTATTCAGAAAAATAACTGAATAGGTGAAACTTAGAATTTCTTTCATTTAAATAACCTATGAATACTTTTGAAATTATTTAATTAGAAAAAGCTACAGTTAAGTTAGAGTTCGAGAATGTTTTTGAAGTTATTGGCGTAAAATAATATTTTGAAGAAATATTTCATATTTTCCTTTGATCTTGAAATAAAAAAAAATGAAATAAATTTGATACTTAAATATTACTCTACTATTAATAAAAATAGTCGAAGACAATGCTTAATGTTTTTAATCTATGACAGATAATCCTTAATATATCTAATCATAGTTGACAGTGGTTGCTAGTTTGTGTAATAGTAAAAATATACCAGACAGTCGTAACTATGAACTATAATAATAAAAACGACAGATTTTGAAGATTAATTAGATACTAAATCCTAATTGTGAGGATATCTACTTAGTGAAACTAGATTTTAATTACTGATATGAGTAGTAGTGAACATAGGCAATTGACCTGTACCAAAATTTTATTTAACTAGTGCACCTAAGTGTTAGTTTTTTTCATGTTTTATGTCTGTAATGGGGAGTGGGAGTGGGGTACAGGACAGGGTAGCTGCAAAATCCGTGCACTTCAACTTACACTCACTATTTTCTTCGAAAATATATGTGAGTTCCACAAAAAGATAACTATTTTGATCAGATCTACCTAAAGAGACCAGAAGCGTAACTCGGCTTTCAAATCAGGGAGGGGGCACAATATTGATTTTGACTATAATTTTACGATCCGTCGAATAAAATTTCAAAAACAGAGGGGTGTAGGACATGATGGAAAACTCCATACCCACACCCACGCCCTCAAGATGGTCACTGTTGGGTGTGCGTGTACTTCTTTTCATTTCAGTAACTCAAGATATCAAATACTTTCAAACAATTCAAATTGAAGCGATATTGAATTTTTGTACTCGATGATTTCCGCAATCGATGACATAGAGATTACCGTGTCGATTGAATGATAAACGGATGGGCCCATTGAGTTGATTCGATTGTCGTCCTCCTTCACCATTTCCACCCACAATCATATTTACCTTTGTGGCTCCTCGTTTGAATCAACGCATGATTCGAGTATTCCCTCCATCAGCCACATAGACAGTGCCCAATTGATTGGCAATGACTCCTCCGGGATATGACACTTGTGTAAGACCATTTCCTTGTCCTTGACCACCAGCTACGACAACAGAGGTCTCAATGGGCGTTCCTGGGCCGAAATGGATCGAATTAAAAAAAAAGATGCCACACGCTGCCCCTCTCTTTTTTTGAAAAACTTACATCATTTTGGGTGTGAGTGTGGGCGTGGATGTGATTTTCGGTGTATCTGCCCTTTAATATCATGAATATCCACACCTGCACCCTCAGAGGCGTATATTAAATAAAAAGTAAAAATGTCTGAGGGTGTGGGTGTTGGTGTGGGTCTGTCTAAAAAGAAGGCAGACACCCACACCCACACCCAACAAAAAAAGAGAAACAGCGGACGTCCTGTTTCATTCGTCATCTCTTATACTAGTCAACTGCTCTCGACCATAACACTAGAACACAGAAAATGATTTCGAATAACCGAATGAAACTGAAAAAAAAGAATCGATTCGATTCGACCTCTTTTCTAGAAGTATCATTCGATTTCGGTCACTGATATGCATACTTTTAATTTCATTCTCATGCTTATCTCGACTACAACACAGAAATGAACAAAAGAAAACTGTAAAAGAGTGTCTGCACACACAATCTACACTGATGCTTTTACTATTTATATGTACCGCATTCATGTATTTGAATGAAAGTTACTCGAGGTAAATAATCAAAATGTAAAAGGAAAAAACCAGGACTATAAAGATAAAATATATGTTGAATGCAAGGAAAAAATATACTAACGCCATAAGATGCATTATCTTGAGAATGTGGTTGTAAAAGAAGAAAAAATACCCTCATCCATTCTCAAGTTTAATAAGCAATATATTCGTTCTTTTCTTCTCTTTAACTTTGTTTGGTTGATAAATAAACATTCAATTATTCATTAATTTGTGATTTGTTTTCTTTTCTCAAAGTTGTCTCTTCTGACACAATGAAAACTCCTTAAACTAATCATGCAAGAGGAAAAACGCTGATGACAGAAGTAAATATTAACCGGCATATTTGCATATAACGCTGCTTATTTCTCAATTTTTTATTATACGTTTTCTGATTGTATAAGATGGCGAAAATATTTTTGTACATGACGCAGTAGCCGACATGTTTCAAAGTGTTTAATCCCAGGACAAATGCATCGAATGAATGAACCGTTGTTAATGAGGGTGTGTGTTTGGGGCCCCTCTTCATTCACACCCACACCCTTTATCATTAAAATCAATATCGTCTTGACTTTTCGCATAGAAAAAGACAATGATGGTCTGTTTGAGAATAACAAGTAGAAAGGAACACATTTTATTTATACAGCTTGTAATAATTCAAAAAAGAGAAGCCTGTCACAAGAACTATTTCCTTTTGAAATTTTTCACTCTATACCACAAACACTGCGCTGTCTAATATAAAACAAAAGCACAAATTCGGCCATATGATATAAGAGAATACGATCATTTCAATTGTCGTTGTTCCATCATTATTTCCAACATTTTACATACTAGTTTAATAGATAAGTAAAGCATTTATTGTCCCTGTATGTTTTTAGAGCAACAACCACCGAGTACTTCTTTTCCAACTATTGTGGATACATGTATATTATTTCGGCGTCCGCTTTTCTTAGTAATGAGAAAAATAAATCATATTTATTGATGCTTCTTTAACAGCAACTATAGAAATTTTCGTTGATAGAAAGATGTATATTTCTCTCAACCAAGAGATTAGACGCACAAGGATGTATTTTTCTTGCTGATAGTATCTGGACGGTGTTGTCGATCCATGTCTTTCATCAACAACACGTTTCAATAATGCTACATGAAATTTTACTTTTATTAGGCCATTTAACACCCTCAAGATTTATACAGTTAATCGGCAAACATGACTGTGCCAATATTGATGGCACGCTTCGATGATTGTTCTTCCTCCTCCTTCTGTTCTCTTTCTATTGTTCTAATATATCTCTTGCCGAGAGTGGCGGTAAGCTACTCCACCTCTATCCAGTTTGTCATTAAGATATAAACCCAAGAGTTTTCTTTATCGTTAGTCATGACTAATCATTCATTGTTCTGGGCCAATAAAATTTCTTGACGTTTTCTTCATTTTATTTGACATACAATAATAATAATAATCAATAACTTACGTAATGTATGACTATTTTTTATAAGGATGACGTGTACATACACATGTCTATATATATATTGACAGAAGCAAAGAAAAATTATATACGTCTTACCAGTATGAAAGTGAAAGAAAGTAGCTCCATGCATGGGTAATCACAGCATTAAAGAAGAGATAAAAAATGTGCGCTCGTCGCAATTCAAATAAGTTATTTTGTGTTGGATTGTATTCACAGCCGGAGTATTTGCACTTTTTTCGATTACGACGTTGCTTGAATATTCGTCAAGGGTACATATTATTTTACCAATTGTATTTAGTTTGCGCTATTGAGATAATTTATTTTCATACCCGATTTTGACATCTGATAGAAAAATAAAATTCTACTGAAGGAACAACCCCAAACACTCTAGAGTGTGACAAGTGCCATCTGGTCATTGACAGTCTTATACTTTTCATTGCATATTTCATTTGATAGTTTAGAGAATGATAAGATTATTGCGCAAATGCCTTGTCCGGATATGACGTCATAAAAAAGATGAATTATTTTAAGGGAACGCTATGCTATATATCTTGGCTACATGTAAAATTTCAATATGCCGAATATGAGGTCTCACAAGTAAGACTAATTGATTTTCTTTGATTTTAACCCTCATATAGAAGAATGCTTTATGCCGTTAGAATCAGCTGTTTCAACTCTAGGAGCTGATATAATTTCGATTTAAGATGGCGCGTCCTACTTGGAGACCGTCCCTGATAAGTAGAATTAAAGAAATTTGAATGGTACACGAATTTCATGTCATATCGTGCGTTATAGAAGTTTCTAGGACACCACCAAGAACATACTGGACATAACAGTATGGTTTATGTCTTTGTAGCAAAGGCCGAAACGAATAGAAAAATGCCGATTCAGATTCATGTCGACTTATGTGCAGAAGAAAAATAATTCAGTTTTCTTTAGCTTGTAGTTCTCAATACGTGCATGTATCCAAAAACGAGCTTACCTGTCTATTTTAGAGCACGTTTTCTCATGCTTCCCAGTTTGCGTGTGATAGTACAATCATTATATAGAAAAAAAATCTCAACAAGACAAAAGAGGATGCACAGACAGACATTTAACAACAATTCCAAGCACATAGATAGACAGTTGAGCAAGAATAAGTGTACATACAAAAAGCTTTCAATGAAATAGAGTGCCAATAATGTGAATATATTTAACAATTAATGTAGATGAATAATAAAAATATGGCAGGGCTGAAAGGAAGAAAAATAAAGAGCATCGATATGAATAGAGAACGAGAGGATACATTTGTTCTTTCTTGAAGCCATGAGGAGGATGGCATTCTGATGTGCATAGAGAGATTTCACTTAAGTGCCGATGAGGTACTCTGTGTATGCACTGCGACAGTCTACAGCAATGCGATTATCATGCTCATTATGTCTATCAAGTCCATTATGGTCATCATGCCCATTGTAAATTAGTTTCTTAGACACTAATAGAATGCATCAAATCTACTTCCTTCAGCTTGCCTAATTCAAGAATGAAAAGATTTGACCCGTAGAGCATTGTATTCTTGATTCATTCAAAAAGATTTGGAACATATAATATTTTAGCGGCAATAATAGTGATTGCTTTCTTTATTTGTCTTTTCAGACTGTCCTCTCTCCATCAGCTGCTTAAACCTCTGCATTATTTAACATGGCTACAGGTAAAATAAGGATTCATCGATGTATTCACCGCTTCTGAGACACAACTGAAGAACCACACAAGACGCTTATGCCAATTAGTGGTTATGAATACATGTTACTTGTTTTCTCTAGTGAAGGCAAAGCCACATTTTTAAAATAAGGAGAAACACGTATGTTAATATCTGGTAAGGCTAAAACAAAATGAATTTAATCAGTCTATAGCATTCACTATAAATGCATCTACTTCATCTGTTGACAAGGAATTCGAAATATGTTTCTATGAAAATTGTGTGCTTCTATGAATAACTTACATGTGATCATACAAAGTTGACTATTGGTGTGTTTGCATAAATTACGGATGCCCGATGTCTTGTTTGTGACTATCTGTAAATATAGAATAATCTCTATCTGAAGTCAGTTCGAGATCTCGACATGTACGGATTTATTAGGATAGGGAGAGATTTTTTTGTGTTTCTTTATAGACATTTGAACATTACCAATATGGCCTCGCAGAAGGAAAGCTGCCACATTTACTTTTAAACTATTTTAAATGTAGATAATTATCACCTTTAGAACATCAAGAATTCGTTTCACCCAACAAGTGTACTATAATAAAAAAAAACTGTAGCATAATAAACCCCTTCATATACCCATTCGAAGGATTGATGAAAGAGTCTTCGAAACTCATAAATTCTAAAAGAGTTTATGAAAATTGGATCACTCTACACTCAATTTTCCATACTCTTCAATGATGTATTTTTTATAGGTATGGACGAAGTAAATATTTTCGAATCAGTTAATATGGAAAAGAGCTCCTGTAACGGTCGTCTTTGCGCCAAATGTGACAAATGCCGTGATTGGTATTATATAGGTGATTCAACAAGTTTAGCATGGCTACAAAATTGGAAGAATTGGTCTAAGAGTGATTGGGAACGTTATCGTGATAATGAATTTTCCAAGGATTTCAAAAAGCGTGATGATGCAACATGTTATTTTTATTTTTGTATTCTTGATGGTGATATTGCTCTCTCTCTTCATCTTCATTCTCTTGGTGCTGATGCTTATGCTCATGCTCATCATGATCTTTGCTTATGTAATGAGAACATTCGTATTTGATTGGACGTTTAAATACAATATTTTACGTTAATAATTCGACACTTTTGAAATAATTTTTCAGTAACAAAAAGGAAGCCCATAATATGTTTTTGTGTTAAATAAAGTGTCTTTGATTCTCTTTTTATTTGTGTATTTCACAAGTTTTGTCAATATTTCAGCTTTAATCGAGATGGATTAAAATAGAAACATAACAGGTTTAAAAATAATGTTATTGCGGAAGGGTAGCATAATAATTTTGAACACTGGATGTAATGCATTTTGTAAGAAAAGGAAGTTCGCCGCAAACGGCATTTATTCATATTAGTTATCAAGGCTAACAGCAATATTTCAGATCGACTCCTGAATGTTTCTAAAACTTGTGTACTGTACACACATCGAAATCGGTATTTTCGGAAAGTTCATTTTTGTTATATGTGAGATAAAGTTTTGGAATATGTTAGGGTTATCTTTACATTGTGCGACTGAAAGAGATATTGAAACAATGGACAAAAATGTTTACCCAGTCTTATTTTCTTAGAAATAACCAGTTCGTTGTTTATTTTTTTCTGATAATTCACAATTCGTTTCTAAAGCATCTTCACTAATGTTGCGGGCTCATATAGAGAAAACAGATCTTCAACGAACTTTGTTTTCGTAGAAAATTCATTGGATGTAGTATTCAAAATATTTGTGTTATCTCCTGGAATAAAGGGTGAATCCATAGGTACTCAACCACTTTTTTGGAAAGTTCTTGATAATTTTCTCGGAACATCCTCTGGTACACTGTTACAGACAAGAAAAACCTCAGAAAAAGTCAGGAACTTCTTCATACACGACCTTTACAGTATTTTCTTCTGCAAGAAAACATGGAAGTTGCCTAGAAATAGCTTAAAACAGATGAAGTGGAAAAGTCAAGAACAGCTACCTGAAAGCCAGAATCGAAAAAATTCCCACATCAGATGAGAAAAACATTTTCTTCTATTCCTTAATAATTGGGTGTGGGTGTGATTCTTCTGCTCATCTACACCACACACACACCCACATCCGTCTTTTACTTTTATTTCTTCTCAATTACCAATGAAATCATAAAATGACCACCGCACTCATGGTTCGAAAACGACCTTGAATCCATTCGATTTCCAAACGACTGAATGAGTTTTTCGATAGAATAAGTGTTTTCAATGCTGACAGACTATAAACCACTTCGGGTAATTCAGTCAATTGATTGTTGGATAAATCGAGAATTTCTAATTTTGTTGCTTTTCGAATTGTAGTGGGAAGAACTGTTATATTATTGTTCTTCAAACTAATTACTGTAGTAATATCGGATATTATTGTTTCGAGATTAGCCAATGAAGTGAGTTGATTCCCATTCAATTCAATCACACCAGTATTGCTCACATTCATTGGTAAATGATCAATGAAACAGTTTGATGCATTTAGATTCCACAAAAACTGTGTACCTTGTAAATTATCGAGTGAAGTAAGTCCAGGATTGGCATTCAAAACTAATGTTCTTAAAAGAGATATCTGTGCCAATGTCACTGGTATTGATGTCAATCGATTTCCAGTTAAATCCAATTCATTGAGTGCCGACAATTGACTGATGGCATCAGGTAGTGTTTCTAGACCACAAGAGATAATGGACAGACTAACCAAATTAGTCAGATTGAATAGTTCTGAAGGAAGAGTAAGGCTAGAAGAAATTTTGATCAAACTGAGGGAAGTCAAATAGGAACGAAGGCGAGCAATTTCAGGAGGAATGGTCAGACTAGTTCCATATTGAATGGTCAATGATTTTAAACTGTCCAGACAAAATATTGATGTTGGAATGCTGTCTACCATAGTTAAAGTCAAATCGGTCACTCTTCCTCCATAGTCCACTCGAACATAAGAACTACCGGAAAGGTTAACACTTGGATTGATGTCAACTCGAAATGGTAATGATTGAATGATTGCTTTGTTCGAATTGTAAATCGAACAATCCAACTGTGAACCTAAGCAAAGGATGATATGTGGATGTGAAAAATAAATTGCATAGTTATTTTTACCAGATGCCCATGGCAATGTCCAACTAGCCAACAAAACTACTAATATCAATGCGAATAATCTCATTTTTGTTGATAAAATAGAATATGACGTTTTTATTCGTATACTTATACGCCCTTCTTGATTGTAATCCCACATCAGTATCTAATTTCCACAATCATCATCGTCATCAAATCTATTTTGATGCGAAGAAAATTAATATCATTTATCCTTGAAAAATGTTTCACTCTTTATTGATGACAATGGAATTAGCACAATATTAGTTCGAAGAGGACGAAGGGCGTTTGAGAGTAGTGCTCGATTGACTATGCTCATATTCTGATGAGAAAAGGGCAGAGAAAATCTATGATCAGTACTCAACGAATAGCTCTCAGTTTATATTGTTTTCGGCATCATAGTAAACTGACTCGACGTGAATCAGCACTCACAATGGAGCTGTTTCAGGTGATAAGCAAAAACATTGAAGTTTTTTTATGTCAAATGAAAGCTCTCATCATGAAACTAACATGGTTAAAATATTAGCGGCTGTTGGCGTACCCTTATGGAGATATTCGATTTTTCAGTGAATTTTCTCTACAGGACCGGCTT
>CAJNYU010002877.1:0-24825 GCA_905331475.1 Rotaria socialis
ACAATTTTTTAAAAGGTGTTGTTTCACCGAAATAGATACAACTGTATTAATTTAGATATGGATTGCTATATTTTTAGATATTACATTAAATGCATGTCAATAGAATGATCATAATTAGCGTGTAATTAGCACATCCACGAAAAAGTTAGTACATATAGAATACAATTTAGATAAAATAAGCTAAAATAGGCTAAACATTCTGTTCATTGTTTATAGGTATTTTTTCATTCACAAAATAAAACAAATTGTGTATTTCATATAATTGATTTATTTCCCGTAAACTCCTTGGTAATGCTGAACCAGAAAAAGTTGACCTATCTAAAATCTGAAACATTTCTAATAATCAATTGAATAATATGTACTAGACATCTGATATTTGGAATCTTATAGATTTCAAGCTAGAATTAGAAAACGACCATCAAGCATTTGCAAAAAAATTTTCAAAGTATTATGTGGACCAACTACCTGATATCTGTAAACTACTACCATTTAAAAATCATACATAGGAAATAAATATCTGATATCTGCTAGGGATTTATAACTACAGGTATATAATGATTATTGAATGATTTTTGAAAATCCTAAAACTAGAAGTAAGTAAATATCTGATATATAACATTTGTTGGTATTTTAAAATCAGCATTCGGAGTTTAATAACTGAAAGCTGATATCTATTAACTGCGAAAGTCGCATTGGATTGTAGATATCTTGTTTTTATATTTAGAAATCAGATATCAGATTTTTACTGAAAACTGGTTATAATTTGAATTTTGCCACGCCCTCTACATTCGTGAGTAAAATTTAAAAAAAAAGAATTCCATAATTAGTGTTACAAAAAATATTATTCACAAGCCAGTGAGAAAAACAATCATACTCTTTCATTATTTATAGTGATTAGAGTTGCTTGCCCAGAATCACACATGAAAATATCTTCAAATGAAAATTTCACAGAAAATTCTCCATTACAATCTTTAGTTATAAATCAATACTTGATTGGGCCGTTTCTGTTAAAAACATAATATAAGTAATGTTTTTAATTCATTCTGACATTCTACAGATTTGTATGACTCAATTACCACTTGTAGAATAGGAATGACAGGCGCGCGAACATCTACGTCTTTTCGCTAGCGTTAGTGGCTGCACTCTTTAAAATATTTTTGCGACAGCAAAAGAGTATATGAGTTCGCTAAGAAATTACATTTTTGCTTATAAAGACTTGCCATTTATCGACACGTAGCACAGTTCTGATTTTTATAGATTAATTATTATAAGTTTATGCAAGATGGCTCTGGGCAATGGTCTTCGTATAGTCTGGCTGGATACACATATTGGAGTTATGGGAGAATATATAGCACTGAAGAAACAATTTCAAAATGCGGCCGAACCAGTTGCCTCTATGCCACCCGGTGGGATCAATGAACTTATCTGCTGCATCGAGGAAAATGTCGCTCCAATCGAATTCGTGTCTACTATTGACGATGCACTGGCTTTGATTCAATACGAAACGGATAAAAGGATTATCTGGATTTCATCTGGTACACTCGGAGAACAGATTATACCTAAGATTGTTTCGGAATATCCGCGTGTTTATTTTTTCTATATCTTCTGTGGTTATGTTCAACGTTTGGTTGAATGGGCTCTTGATCATGAATACGAAAATATGATGAAAATTGTCGATACTGAGCCTGTTCTTCTCGTACATCTCACTCGTGATATGTCGAATGATATCATCAAGTTGGGAGAATCTTATATGAAATTGCTCGATGGAAAAAGTGCAGAAAAATGTTTTGTAGCCGCTCAAAAACTGGAAAAGAATGCAAATGCTGTCGATTCTTTACGTAACTGTGCTCCACTTCTCACACGTCTTTCAATGCTCGAAGGTCCCAATGGACTGATCCAAAAGGCACAGGATTTAAATGGGCCACAAAGCTAAATCGAACTGTTTACCTTGAGATTATAAACAACACTCATTTGATATACGCATAACCAAATTATTTTTTCTTTTTTTCTAGAGATCAGCATTTATTTTTTACTTCTATTTAAGAATACTTAGAAGTCGAATCATTGACTATTTCGATATTCTTTCAATTAAAAACTATCATTCTACAATTTATCTTATAATTATAACTGTAAATTCAAGAACACTGTATTATTATTAATTTCGTTAAAGAAAGACAAATCTAAAAGGAAAAATGTTAAGCTAAATTAGAATGATGTTCTCATCGAGAGAGAGTTTTCATATATTTTCAGAAGTTTTCAGTGAGGTAGGAGGTGTGGGTGTAGTCGTGTGATTAAAATATAGACGCCCTATCATGACACAACGGTTGTTTCTGACTTTATGACATTTCATCAGGTGAGATCTTAATATTATAACTATAGTTATATAATGATGTAGATCAGATTAAGCCATGGTCGAGACTGGTCGGAATATGCTTGGAATCACACTCTTGTGATCTTCTACGTCCTACAGTTCAAACTTATCATCAGATTCTTGTTGAGAGCTCATTCTATTATGAGCTCTTATATCTTCCTTTTGATATAAGTTAATGAATTTAATGTAGAATATTTGAATTCCGAAGTTACCTGATGAAGATCAAATTAAGTTCTGATAGAAACGCGTCGTAATATGCTTTGGATTTACTTAAAAACACACTCGTAGACGCACACCTCAATAGTGTCAATGAGAGGATAAGGATCGAAAACGGTGCATTTTGAATACCAAATGTACAGTTAATATTGCTGAAAGGAATGCATTTTAAAATATTTATTTGAAATTCTTAATGAGCCGAAGATGAATCATAAGCCTTCTCTCGTATGTTAGCAAAAACAATGCAACTATGAAAGCGAAAAAATATTGTCATCGGTATAAAAATGATACCCAGTATGTCCCAGCTATGGGTTCCATGGGCACACGTTTGAATATTGTTTGTCGCATACTCTTTAGCACTAAATGTGTCAAATAACCATAAGGCGAAACTGAGTATGATCCACATATATTCTGCATATTTCGGTAGCTGTTTATTCTTCTTGCAAATCATATAAATTACTCCCAATTGCAATGAAGTTTGTAACATTGGCATCAGTGAAGCTATGATTGTCAAGACTGCTATTCCTTTAGCGTAGTTGATGTCATTATTGGAAACATTTTCGCATCCATGTGATTCATTCCTATACTTCTCGCAGCCATGTATATACTTGGATGAGCCTATCAAAGTCAATAAGCAATAAATAAAGAGAAAAATCGTCGCAATCACCAAGAACATCAAGTCAACTTTGGCTTTGTAAGGTAGATCATTGGTTATATTAGATCTTCGAATTTTGCATAATGACCAAAAAGTAGTTATGGTAATTATCAACACTAGTACATTTTCACAGATTTCGCTAACCAAAGTGACGATAATTCTCTCATGCTGGACATTATATTCTTGAAAAAAGATCACAACCATAGCGAATGCTGTTATAAGAACGCCACCGATAGGTAAAAAGTAATTCCAAAATTGATCAGATTTTACGCTCGCATCAGACGCTGCACTCTGTGGCAAGTTCGATTCATTGGAGTAGAAGCAGATTTTTGTAGTTATCCATTCGAACGAATGCCATTACTTCATTTTTTGTCTTGACTAATCAACATTTTTCCTTAACGAGCAGACATATGCACCGGAAAGAATAACGATTTTTGTATTTTTACTCTATGCATCCTAATCGTGCTTGTCAAGTTATGTGCAATGATAAAATGTGTGTGTACACGCGCTGCAAGTCGTATCTGAAGCAGATTATGTGTGTATAGGCTGCATTTGACCTAGAATGATGCTCGTTTTAGTAGGCTTCAACTTTTATTCGGTTAGAAAGACGAGGGAATTTTCTATGGACTTCTAAAGATATTTCTTTCCAGAAGCGTTTTCCTGGGCGGCGATTCGACCTATATTTCCTCTATTTCCTCTATTCTCAAAAAACGTCCTATTTTTGTCCTATATTTTAATGAAAATTCCTATTTTTCCTATATTTTATGGAAGAAAGTAGAAAATTTCCAAAAACCTCTCAATTTTGCTATTGCCTTTAGACAAAAAAAAAGCTTTTAATGTGTATAATCATGTGTTTTGGACAAATTCGTGTATTATAGTGACATTTATTTTAATAGTATTTTTCCTTTCGCCTATTTAGTGGACTGATTGAGAAATTGTTTAATACTAAGTACAAAATACAAAATAGTTCAAAGAAAAAAACATTCACAAAATGATCATGTACTAGTTTCGGGTTTTTAGTGAGGTTTTAGTTAGATATAAAAGCTGTATATATATATACCCCTGGAAAAAATAAGTTTCGCTCTGTATTTTGAAGATACTGTTACCAAAAGAACATCTTTTTTTAAAAGGAACGACATCTTCTGAAAGCTCGTGAAATTTTACACCATCCTGTGTATATGCATTTTCATTTACACTTATTTATTACCAGAAAAAATTGATTTATGATAAAATACAAAATAAACTTGTGGAAAATAATAAGCAATAAATGCTGATTATCAGGACAATAAAATTAGGTTGAAATTTTTTGGGAAGTCATGTCCGTAATCTGAAACCTCTCCTTTAATTTATGAGAATAGTATTTGTCTTTTTCATGTATTTGTTTTTTCAAAGCTTATGATCTACTTTACTGTTATTTATCGATTTGTGAAAAACTTTTATAATGATAATGATCCTCGAATTAGCGACTTATTTCCGCAGAAAAAATTACATAAGGATCTTGACTACAGTCGAACTGTTTATAACAGCTTCATTAAAACGATTTTCGAGCAGGACAGTTAAAAAACAGCAAAACAATTCAACAGAAACTATGTATAAAACATCCTATATTTTTGTCATTTTTTATCGAAAATCCTATATTTTTGACAACCTTGATCCTCTAAGGATTCCTGTATTTTTAAACAAGTGCAATCGGAGGCCAGCGGCGTTTTCAATTAAAAATAAAGATCTGCAATTTCAATGGGTGAGATTATTCTTGATGGATTTTCTTTGACTAGATGTGCGCAAAATGAGCTTTTACTCTATTGAGAGTCTTTATTTTATTTTCGATCACTACTCGACAAATGTTATATCGAATGCAAGTAGCGATGCTTTATTTGATCATAGTTTGATTCTTTCGGAAGTATTCATTCGACTGTTTAAAGCCTCTGCATTTGTACCATATATATTATACAATTAGGATGCGCGGGGCACTTTTTAATTGTATTCTCGTTAGTAGTCATTAATCAAATAATGTTGGAAGTGAAATATAATTAGACATCAGCTGTACGCTTACGATCAACTCTGATCCGTTGATGTTTGAGAACTCTTGTGTATCTACTTGAATGAATGAATAATAACAAGTTCATCAAGTAGATAGTTTACTCATTAATCCGACTGCCGTGAAGGATGTGTTGTTTTCCCGTATTATTCCTCTTTCTTGTTACTTTCCTGTTTGCTGCGAGGCTTTACACGGCAAAACAATATTAGATGAGTCGCACCGTTGGCGCTTGAGGAGCAAAAAGTGTATTTTTAAAGTTAAAAAAATTTCTGAGTTTTTACTTGATGCATTCCGAATTTGGTTCCAAAGCAGAACATGAGCCTATCTAATCACTGATATTTCTATCGAGATTCACACCCATTTCAAGAAGATATGATAGAACGATATACATAAATAAAGACAAGTACAAAACCAAAAATGATATAGATTTCCGACCTTTTTTCATCAGTGAAAACTAGGAATAATAAAGAGGTGACAACACTGAATTATTCTATCAGTGGCATAAGAATTTTTCGATGAGATAAATCAGTCAATGTGATTTTATTTAGTGCTGCAGCGATAAGATGAACATTGTACCATTCCGCCAATCATGGATAATCGACTTGTTGTTTATCAACAACAATAACAGAACACTTTGAATTTATCAAAAATATTTTATTTCGCTTTATTCTATATCAAGAGTCCTGAAGGCAAGCGCCTTCTTTTTCTGATCCAACGATCATTACCGAAAACAATCACTACATTGATTAAATATGTATGAAAATAGTTGAGAATTTGTAAAATACTTCACTGATGTTCGGAATCGAGCAATACTTTCTTTATTAGTTATTTGTCTTTCATTGAAATACTCACACGATTCCATTTTTTACACGAAAATTTTATTTTAAAGCAAAAACAAAAGCCTTCGATGTAGTTATTATCTTCTAGAATTACAATTTATACGGCAGATCAATACAAATATATCCAGACATAGAATCGCCAAATAAGATAAATATAATGTGCCAGCATAAATAACTACCGTATATTACTCTACGAATACAGCATTCTGATAGTCTGGTATGAATCGTCGCAAGTACATTTAATATTGACAATGCAATCTGTAAATTCATGACATTTCTTGCATTATGAAAAGTAATAAGAGAACAACTAGTTGAAAAGGCCAAAATTAAAATCATCACTTCGACAAATACGCCATTTGGATCTAATCGTATAGTTAAAGATTTAGACAACGTGATAATTTCAGTACAACCAATTGTAAATGTAATATTATTTAATGCATTTATTTCGCGCATGAGATAAATACCATTTAGAGTACCAGCGGTTTCCATATTATTTTCTATGATTAACTGACGTGCCTCAGCTGATAAATCCTGAAAATCAGGCAATCGTTCGACGAATGGTTGAAATGTTGAGAAATTCCATTTGCTGCATCACAAGCATGAATGATATTCGAAAGAAGATTCTATTCATGCGCTGAAAGAGACGAGCGATCATTGTTAAGAAGGCTAAGTTGCAAAGGCCATTAAGAAAGAAAACTAATTAAAATAGAACTATTCCAGATGCCAACGTACGTTTCGTAATTGACTTTGAGTCTTATTGATCACGTTCATTAGTGAATCATATTGTGTGATTCAATAGGATTGTTGCATCAACGACGTATCAATTGTGGATTCATGCCGAGTTTAAAGCATTTACTTAACCGACAGGATTAGCAACAACGTCTTGTAAGCTTTGTTATTATGCAACGATCGCTACGTTGACAGCAAGTGCGAATCTTTTGTAATTGATATAAAGCAGAATCTAAATGTCTTTTTCTGTTAGGAATTTCGTACTCATCTCTGATTTTAGTGCATGCCGTTGAAAGAATATTTTACAAGACATACATGTCATAACATCAAAATTAATTCCGTGTGCAGTATCACCACACGCCAGGCATATTAATGGCAAATCCGAATTTCGTTTTGTAACCATTGCTGAGTTTTTCAATGTATTCGACGCATACTATTGTATGTACCTGCAAAAGGAAATTCTTTTAACGTCACTAGCTGGTTCTTCGAATAGAACAAAAAACATTCCGTAAGACATATTTTCATTATAAACGTACGTAATGCAATGTTTTGTACGTCGATCCGTAAAATGCCTCGATTCATCCTCGTGCTCAAAAAGTGCCGAGTCGATTTTGTTTTGTTCTACTAATGATACTGTAATTCTAAAACTTCTGATCTTCGGCAATATTTACTCTAATTATTTTTATTAATTAAATATAAAGAACATGCGCATGTGATTCGTGTTTGGTACAGAATCTTCATAGAAATAAACATGGGACATGTATTTTCATTTAACCACGCGAATAGACATGTGAAAAATCGATTCTTCGCCAGTGGCGCCGTATCATAGAATAATAATAATGCATTTATTAAATAGCACAGCACCACTTATATTCAAAGGTCTTCAATCAAATATAATGCAGCGGTACGTTTTTTGGATTATTCTTTTATTTTATAAAAAATTTTCTCAATGAGTGAGTATGACAGTGCTGTTATCAAACCCTCTCTCTCTAATTATGGAATATCTTTTTCTTGTCATTTAGCATACACGCAGAATTCTATGACTTACGATTGAGCTATCATTCATGATTCATGGGGTTCCTTGAATAACATCAGCATTTGGTCTATCAATGGAAGCTATATATAAAACTGTAACTGTAAATTTTCCAATTCTAGGAAAATTATTGGCTTTTCCCTCTCCTATCCTCTTGAATGCACACCATTATTTTTTTATCAAAGTTCTTTTTTCTTAGATAAGATATATAAGCGCAAAAAAAGTACACAGGAGCAAATCCTCTTTTGCTTATTATAAGGAGCTTATTTTATTCCATCTATCTTGAGAAGCATTTCTTTGACATTTTTTTAAATTATTCTGCCAGAAACACAATTAACAAAGAAATTCTATTGTATAATGAGGTTTTTTACCCTATAATATGAGCATATGGCTACTGGCATAGTCCCATAGCTGAAAGAAGTATTACTCATCAAGTTTTTTTCATTTCCTCTAAACTCTATTTATAACACAAAATACTTCGCTAGGTAAAAATTTGCTGAAGACTGCAGTTCATTCTGTCCCGCTCTAATTATACAAATGGAAGCTCAAAGTAACGAGTTGTTAGTTTCTTGAACTTTGATGCTAGCCATTCCTTAAACAATGTGTTAAATAATTCATAGAATGTCAATTATTTATTGCGAATGAACACGTTGCATATTCTATATTTTTATGGATCTTCCTGCTATGTTGTGTATCGAGTTTTCAAAGAAGATTCCACCCTTCACGTGTAAAAGTTGAACTATTATTATCTAAAGACGATTAAATAATATAATCTATAACTATAGAAATCTGTAAGAACAGATCAATCTTTGAATTAAAAAAAACCCTGGTATTTTATCTTCTACTTTTGATATCGAATACTATGTTGATGACAATTACAATGCGTGACATTAAAATGTATGGACTTTAAACGAAATCTCAGCCATGAAAATCAAAACTAATTCATTTTTCAACGTCGATATCTGCGGGAAATAAATTTAAGGCAAACCTGGTGTTTAATCTGATTGATTGGTCTATATACTGAATTTGATGGTTAAATAGATTTGGTTTTCTTAAAAACGAATCGGACATGTCGTTTAATAGACGTGTAAATGAATGATCACAATGGAACCATCTCTAATTTGTACTAAGGAAAATCTCTCGTTTCATTTTAACGATCGTTTTATTCACTTGTTAGAGCTTTCTTATTATTACCAACGATGCATCGCTGGAGGATTTGCTTCTTTCTATTATTATATTTGGCAAATTTATCATAAGCGAAAGATTAGAATCGATGTGCATTCACTCATAACATTGGTACGATGCGACGTAAAAATGAACTATTATAATAACAAAACAAAATCACTAGAAAGAGATGAGATGTCAAGATGAAGAACAATAAACTTTAATATAATCTCTAGTTGTCCGTATCACGATTTGAGCAATACTGTTTTAATACTTAACGGATTCATTGGCTACTGTATTTTTTTTCTAAGGTGACGATGTCTTTTTGAACTCGTTCTGCGTTCTTTCACCTTTTTACGTAATAATACAGACCATCAATCGACTAATGTAATAGTAGTCAATATTTTAATCAGACTGATGTGTTTCTTGTGGCATTAAGAAGATCCTTTCTAGACGAGTGATGAATGCCTCTGAACGTCACTTTGACATATAAATCGATGCTAAAATTTAATCTAGCACGCTACATGTGAATATGCATTTCATTTGTTCTGAGCAAAGCAAAACTATGCTCTCTCATATTCAAAATAAAAAGATGAATTTTTTCGTGTCGAGAGAATTAAATTGAGCATAAAGAATAAATATTACAAAAAAATAGTTTTATTTGAACAATTAAACGATTTAAATTAGCTGTTGTAAATTTTCATAAAAAATGTCAGATTTGCGTAGTTCAAGCATGACTGCATTTATGCTAGATTCACTAACTGGAATGGATTTCCTTCTGGTTATTTCTAAAGAAAAAAAATATTAAACTAAGAATAATATATTCTAAAGTAACCTAATAGAAACCTTCGGAATGGCGTAAAATATGAATTTTTGGATGGAAAACTCTAATAATGCACGTTGAGATTGCATTCATGAGGAAGATATGTGAATGTGAAATTATTAAGAAGAAACTATTTTCTTGTAATTTGAATTCCTGAAAGTTTTGTTTAAATCCAGAATAAAATATTTGAAAGATTTTTCGGAAAGAAAAACTTCACGGATTAAACTAATATCCAGATATTGTGAATAGAAGAGAGCTTCATCGAGACGCCTTTCCTCCGCTTCTCAAGCAAATAGAAATTTAGGAAAGCGCGTTGCAATGCTGTAAAAGCGAAAATTTTTCGCAGAGCTCAATGACTTACAATCGAGATCCTGTTTGGATTGTAGTTTAACTGGAGCATTTCATAAGTTCTATCTGCGCTTAAAATAGAAGGAGGTTAGTCGATTCAGTATTGAATTCACAGGACTTCAAGATGGAGTTGAAGAACTTTATATGTAAACACGTACTTCGAATTTATCGACTTGATTTTTTAAATTTCTCAACGAAAACCTGTTTACAAGGTTTTATCGAGGTTACCGTTCCATATATTTCCCCAAAATCTAACGTCCAATCGATAAGAACGAAACATTTACTTGTTGATTCATATAATATTAATTTCATTATTTGAACCTTTAAAAAAAGAATGATATGAATATTTGTCTGTTCGTTGTCAAAACATCTTCTCAGTCGTAAAGTCATATTTGTCTAAAAAGTCGTGTTTTTTATTTATTATATTTCGGCCGATTCTTTGCTAAATACAGAAAAAAAAGCGTTTCGTCGATCTAGAAAAAAAACAAAGCCAAATGCACGACGACAATGATGAAAACCAAAACAATCGAATACAGTAGAACAAAGAACTACGCAGACGAAACATGAATATATATATGTATAGATAGATAGATAGATAGATAGTTAGTTAGTTAGTTTAAAGAGGATTAATAAATAAAAGAAACAAGAAAGCTCTGTCTATGTGCATGCATAATGAAAAACAAAAACGAGAAAAATAAACAAGTCAATGTCTGTGTAAGTCCAGTCGAAAAGTCAAGAGAAGATGTTTGTGTCTTTTTGTCAATAAATATTTTATATTTTCACTCACACTTTTTGTCGTTTTCGGTGTACAACAGAAGCGGTAGTTGAATCAACAGATTTATCACTTTCAACAATGCGTATACGAACGAATGCTATTTCTTGGCCATTCATTGTCTCCATGGCGGTATCGGCACTGGTTTCATCACTGAACATAACATGACACAGCTGAGAATTAATCATTCGGACGTCAATTAAATTTCCAAAACGATTAAATACATCGCGAATATAATCTTCCGATATCGGACGTTGAGGCATTACTTGTAAAGTTTTGGCAACCTAAATATTCAATGTAATGAGAGGCAATTATTGGATTCATTCGGTGTGACAAGTGTCTGTGTATCGGCCTACACTCATAGGAACAGTCTATATTGAAAGAGAAAACTCGCCTTCGGAACCATTACTTTGTCATATCGAACGCTTACAGCTACGATGATTGGGAAACGTCCTAAATTCCAAGCTGTACCTATAGGCAAAGGGCCAAGAGGAAGAATGAATCGCTATCGGATTCCTATGATCTATTCGAAGGAATATTTGTCAGAATTAAATTATTTCTCAGGTATGTAGTACCAATAGCGACCAAAATGACTTACAGGCGCATCAAATGAAGCATATTTTTGTTTCGGTGGCAATGGAATATTACAGTAGTCGACGTATTGTTCTTGACTTCCTTGTAAATTACTCATCTGAAAAAATAAATAATTTATTTAATTGAATAAAAATATTTCTATATATACTTGATGTATTAATTGTCCAATGCCTGATGTATCTCCATATTTGCCATTTTGCGATTGATTGATCAAATCGTTAACAACTCTATATGAAATAAACAAAATTTTAATAGATAAAATAAATCGATTTTGTTTTTCTCTTTTACTGTTCATCATAGTATTGAACGGATAATATTTCACCATCAGGAAATTGAAATGCGTGCAGTTTTTCACGTGCATATGTTGCAAATTGACACGATTTATAGCGTACAATAAAATAATCTAAGATTTTAAGAAATTTTTTACTTGAAAGAATTTATTTTTGAATTTTCTCTTACGCTCGTTGAATGTATTTAAATTAAGTCCTGAACATTCTTCCATGTTTGGTACGAGATCAAATAATTTTGATATATGATAATTTGTTATTGTTGTACCACAACGAACAATTAAACGACGCTCATTATTATTGTCAAGTAAATGATAAGCTGATGAGGTTACTGGTTGATCTGAATAGATAAATTCAAAAAAAGAAATTTTTTTTTATTAAATAAAATCCTACTTGTTTCGATATGCGATAATGACCGTGATGGAAGTGGAAGTAAAGGTGGTGGAGATGGTCGATGGTCATTGGATGATGGCGATTGATGCTGTTTACCAAGCTGTATTTTATGAGAATATGGAGGTGAAAGCGCTCCATATAAAGATGCTGACGAAGACAAAATTTCTTCAGTATCACGATGACGCTTTGAGGAAAATGGTTCGGCAAATTTTGGTTTGTAACCTATGAAACAAATATGATTAAGAAAATACTAGTAAACGACTACGAGAGTTCATCGTAATGGTTTTGAAAGATTCACAAGAAAAATACTTACATGGATCGCATTCTTCTAAAGCATAAGCAGCTTCTGATGCTTTTGAAAATGAAATATAAGCGAATCCTTTATTGTCACCAGTTAATTTGTCTACTATAATTTTAATATGAATAGTTGAACCATATTTCTGAATAACGAAAGCAAAAAATTATATTTATTTCATTAATAGTTCGTCGTTACCTCAAATACTTTTCGTAAATCATCTTTAGTCATATGCTTTGATATAACAACGAATAAACGTAACATTTTTTCGTGTTCATCTGGATCCCGCACACTGCCTTCACGACGTGAGCTTGATATAATAGCCTAAATGAAATGTGTTTACAGTAAACTCTAAAAAACCAAAAAATATTTACTTTCACCGGACGTGTATGTGGTGGAATAACGACTCCATTCATTTCTTCCATAGCACGAGCTGCTGCTGACGCTTTTTCATATTTAATATACGCGATTCCTATTTATTTCAAAAATAAAAGTAATAAAATATTTGATTGATCATATGTTATTCTATGTGAACCTTTGCTTTCTTGACTACGGCGATCTCGTACCATGTGAATATCTTGGATTTTTCCATGAACTAGAAACGCTTTACGTAATTCATCTTCCGACATAGCTTTTGGTATAAGTAAAAAAAGTCGACTAAACGGTGGATCATCGACATCAGCTGTTTTATTAAATGTTGATTGACGTTTATTCGAAGACGATGCTGAACTAGATTCAGCTGACGCTTGCTTATTGAGATCTTCAGATGATACATCTCGGCTTCGGTCCCGATTGCTCATCTTTTAAAAGAATAGTGCAAAAGCTACTTTTCTATGTTCACATAATACGCAACCGATTAACAACAACTGATCGAATGTTTATTTATTCGGTAATTTTCCTATAGTGTGTTTACATATTAAAGATGGCGCTGCCGTCCAGAGAAAGACTTTTATTTATAAAAACAAAACTAACATAAAATTTGCCGAGTTTCATTCTATTTATTTATAAGGTTTTAAATATCGACGATAGTATATTGCTGTCCAGCCAATTTCACCTGGAAATGCCGTTCGACGCAGTGGTGGATCTATTGCATATCCTCTAAATTTGAATAGGCAAGAAAGGAAAATCGCTTTCTGAGAAAAATTCATTTTTCAAACGAATACCTTGTCAAATAACCAAGATCAAGTGAACGAAGTACTGATGCTTCTCCGTCGTTCAACTCTCCAATAGTATCTCGAATAGGGTACCGTTGAATAAATACAGCATTAGGACCTTTGAATATTTAACGAAAACGAATCAAAGGATAAATTTAATGGCTAATTCGTATACCTGAAAAAACAGTATTCGCTGGTCGAGGTCGATCGAGAAAAAGATCCGATGAAGCTTTTGTAAGTTTTTTACCAGCCCAATATTCTATTCGACGAGGAGGATGTCGATTGCTTGGCTTCGATGTTTTCTCAATCACTTTGTTCTCCATCACTTTGTGTCTGCGTTTGAAAAGAATTGAAATGAAACAGTTTTCAAACTACGATAGTAAAACATTTTTTTTTCTTTTAATATTATTATTGTGTTTTCAATTTCTGAGACACTTGAAAAATCTACACACAACAAAAAGAACTACTATATTACTATGAGAACATATAATCATAAAGCATTGGCCATCGAATTTCTCGATATGTTGATAGAAATGTAATTATTTGATGAATTTTTCTTGTAACTAATATCAATATGATGCATAGTGTGACTATTCCCAATATAATTATTTTTCGTCTAAATCTCGTTGCAATTATTATACATCCTAAGCAAATTCCACTAGCAAATGCTAGAAAAATAATTGATAAATCATTGGCGAAAGACAGACGGCGCTGTTTCGCTGTTAGCGGATGATCCAGTGATTTTAATAAATGATGCTGCTGATCGATTTTAATATATTCATAAGTAAACAGTCCAATAACAAAGAAAATACAGATGAAAATAAATATTGTATTAAGAATGACAGTGAAAGAAATTTGTTGTTTTTTGAAATTTTCTCCCATTGGAGATATTTGATGTTTTTGAATAGATTGACAAATAAAATCGTATTGTTTAAAATCGTTTGTCTTCGCTCGAAAACGTTGAGTCAGTTCTTCATTGACTTCTTCTATTCCAGCTTCGAGAAAACATTTTAAAGCATGTGTATCATACGGCGTCCAATCGAGATTATAGAGCAGATCAACTTTTTTCAGTTCTTTTAATAGTTCAATTTCTAGTAATAATCTTTCAGGAGATATTTCACCTGATTCGAAGTAATGATAAGGATTTGGCATTAGATAGGCGCGTTCGATATTTTCATTTACTTAAGTAATCAGTTTTTTCTCCTTTTGCCTTCATTTAGTAATTTAGAGTCGACACAAAATAAAGTTTACTCCTTCTACGATACTGAAAATTCTATTTCCCACAGAAATCACCCTTGTTATTTATTTATCATGAACTGATTGAAGAATACAATTCGACTTTTTGTCTTCTTGTTTTCAGCATGTTTATTTTATTTGAACAACACCTAAGTTACCAGTCAGCATAAATATGTTTTTCAAACAAATGACTCAATGTTTATTTCAAGTATAGAACATGGTAATCTTAAACCGAAATTTTCAATAACGTTAGGATGAAGAACGCCAACAACACCAATATTTGCACCACAAACCATGACTTGCGCATGACGTCCTGGAAAAAATGCCGAATCTGCAAAAAAAATAGCAAACATTTATTTCAGTAAAAGAAAATGACGCCTAGAAAAATAAATTTACCTTCGCATTCATTGTTTAAATAATAGCCTTTATCATTAGTTCGATTTTCATTATATGTTACTTTAAGTGATGTCATGACCCGATCGAGTAAACCATGAATGGTTTCGAAGCCTGGTGTTTTATTATAAAAGACGGCACATAAATGTCGCTCGTTTCGACAACCAATTTCTAACAAAAACATATAGGAATTTCTCTTGCTGAAGAAATCGAGCAAACAAACAAACCTTGACTTGCATCTTTGAGAATAACATCGGATACTTCGAAGAGTTGAATAGGTAATGCAGTACCTTGATTGTTTGCGATTGTTTTTAATAAGCCTGGTAAAAGTGATGTTCGACCAATCTAAATTAAACGTTTATTGGAAACTTCGAAATAGCGATTAAAGATCGACTACGGTTAAAACAGGACGATGGTTAACATTCCATTGTCTTTATAATCAATTTGAGCGGCCTGTTGTTTTCATTCTATAGAACATTTGAAACTCGATCTTACCTGAAACTCCAGCGTTTTTGGATTTGCAATATGTACTGCGGGAATATTTTCAATCTTTTTTCCAAATTTTTCCGCTACATCTGGACACGAGCATAAAGTAAATGTTAATGCTTCCATAAAACCAGCTTCTGCAACGGCATGACGAAGAAGATCAGATACTCGATTAAGTTCAAACTATGATGAGGAAAAAAATGAATATCGAATCAAAATCTTTCTGAACCTTTTCTCTACTTACTTGATTTCCAATGCAACTTGTTTTCGGTACTGTTTTAATAATATTATTAAAGCCATAGGCTACTGCACAATCTTCTGCTATATCGCAGAAATGAAGAATGTCCGCTCGAGTTACTGGTATGTCGACTCGAAGTGTATCCGAGTCAATGACGTTCGCTCGAAGACACATGCGATTTAAAAGTTCTGCAGCCTTGTCCGCATTGACACTACAACATAGTAAATATTTTCAAATAATGCCTCTTAACATTTTTCCTACATACTTAATGCCGATACGTTGATTGATCTTTTGCACTGATACATCTTGAGATCGATCACTTAAATCCTATAAATCAATTTATAGGATAAATAAAAAAGCAAAGACAAAAAATTCTCTTACCGGATAAACAATAACTTTTCCATCGACTTGTTCAACTTCAACTGGTTCAATTCTATTATTTAAAAAAGCAAACAGCTATTACATAAAACGTACGACCCATACTCTTACTCAAATGGTTTACTGCAATATTGAGCGAACATTGTTAACATGGTATTAAGTACAACATTTGCCTTATGTGCATCAACTGCCGTACATTCAATAAAAATATTCTTTGTTTTAACACTCATTTTACTATGATCACCTAAACAGAGAGAAATATGCATTACGCGACTATTGAATAGTTTAATTTACCATTAATTAAAGGTGGAAGTGACAAAACAACATTATTAGAATCATAAATAACTGGATAGACATCAGAATCTTGAATAATGGAAACATATCGTTTGAGATGTGTATCTTTCTAAAAAAAATTAATGTGTTCAAATTTTTTTTTTGTGAATAAAAATTTTATACAAGATAAAATTCCATCATTTCATCGGCGCGCATTTCAATCTTTTGATTTAATGAACGAAATTTAATTTGTTGAGGCTCTCGAGCATCGTATACGAATGGTTGTTGAATGGTATCAAGATCGTGAGTGCCTATAGCGACTAATGTTCGATTGCGACACAAATTTTGATGAAGTTTATCTTGTAATTTTATAAAACTATTATAACTATCGGCGTCAAATGTTATGTTACGAAGAACTGCGCCAACAACAATCGGACGAATACGTTGAGTCTAATAGAACAAGTTAGCATACGAAACAAATCCATAAAAATAAATAAACATACATTCGGTAGAATTTTCATTCGAATAAACTTTTGATTGGATAAAGTAAATTTTGGTATTTCAGCTCTAAAATGATTCAATGTATGAATAATAATAAAAACTTAAAAGATGTAGTTTACTTTTTTAAGAAGATCTGTAATGCCCGACTCAAGCCTTCCAAGCAAAGTATATCATAGCTAAAGTTAAACAATACATTGTAAAAGGAAAAAAATGTTAGATAAAAAAACAAAACGAACCGATTAGCTGGAATTTCAATTTTATATTCCACATCTTCACCATTGCTCTCCGGGATAGGTTCCTAAATAAGCCAGAATTTTATCTTTTGATTAACGCTATCAGACTGTTTCTATAGACATCTCAGAAAAACTGTATTTTACTCACAATATCATCTAATTCCAATCCATAATCAAAACATAATTGGTCAAATTCTTTGTCAGCTGAAAACAAAAATCAATCAAATATATTCGATTTTATCTCTGCAATTTACTGTATGTTTGGCCAAGTTCTTTAAAAAGTAAACTTCGTTTAACACCAATAGTAGGCATCTGAAATTAATGATAAAAATACACAAAACAATTGCTATACTTAGGTATGCATATTTATATATATATATATATATGTATGTATGTATTTATATTAAATATAATTAAAAAAGAAAATAAGCAGCACCAGTCAAATGCAAAAAGAGTTATGTAGTATGAACTTGAACGGCCAACGAGAAAATTGCACAAATAAGAACACTGTAAATACACAGGCATTTAGATCACTGTACAATCTTTCAATTTGCCTACAACATACTAACCAATCTGACCACAAGAGCTTTCCCGTGTAAATTAAGTAAATGCCTATCGCATGTTCATATATTCTGGTGAAGTTTGAGATTGTTTCATATGCTGTTCAACGAAATATTCAATAACTCGATAAATAAATTCATATTGTCGTTCAGTTTGCACAAGACCTTTGATATTAGAAAACAAAATTTACGATAAGAAAAATAATAATGCAATATGAATATTTACCTGATCGTTGCGAACGAATATGTGTTATTAAACCAGGTATTTCAATTTCAGTATCAAATCCTTCTGTACGTATTCGATTAAGTATCATGTCGATTGCAATTGTTGCACCTGATCGGCCAATACCAGCGCTACAATGAACAATCATTGGCGATGTATTCAGATCGGCTCCAACTGGACTTGTACAACCGATTTTTTCGAAAAATTCAAGAAGTACACTCAATTGAACATTATCACGTTGATTTGATACTAATGGCGAACCTGTAAATCAATAAGATAGAGTCAATATATGAAGGTAACATTTCGAGAGTAGACAATCTAATTGGAGTTTTGATAATTTAAATAGACCAATTTTTTTTACTGCGAATAGAAAAAAAATAGAATTTGAAACTGTGCTAATATTAATTTCTCACGTCGCAAACTTCAACATATAAATCCTCAAAGAAAGAATATATCCTTCGAACTATCATAGATAGCATTCTTACTATGATCGCTCCATGCTAAATATTGCCAATGAAGTATTTCCCATGATCGGCCATCTTCTGTGGTTATTTTTAATGTACGCAGGCGATAATAACAATCATCATCATTTGATGGTTGCTGCGTTGGTTGATAGCCAGCCGATGGAAGTGAACGGAGTGCACGTGAAGCATTACTAGGCGTCTGAGGTGGACCGTAGTTTGATTCATTTAGATTTTCAACAACTATTGAACCATACGTTTTTGTTGTATGCAATTCAGGCCAATATCGTGCACATTTGCTCTATGAAATAAAATATTTTTTCTGGTCGGTTCTATTATTCTGTTGGATAAACAAGTTATTGAAATAAATTTTCTCCCGTCAAATAGATATAATCGATACTCTTTTAGTGTTACGAAGATTGTTGTTAACTCTGCTCATGATATATATATATATGTTCTTTTTCATCTTGCGTATCTATCGTGTTCATCCTTTGTTTCTGTTCTCACACAAAGTCAAACAAACATATTTTGACCTAGAAATATACATATAAAAGGTATATGTATATATCGTTCTATTGCGTATTTTGTTTTCCTCATCTTCTGATATAGTTTGTTTCTGTTGCCATTGTTTTGTTCCTGTGTTTTCTGATTTCCAATAAAACACCGAACTCAACAACAACGGAAACTTACAAACTCAAATTTGTGCTCAGTTGTTTTATACTATTCAATAAGTAATGGGAAAAAAATGAGTCTAAAAGATTTTTCCTATGAGCCATTCTCTAGAAATGCTAAGTGTGGAACTGACTAAAGTAATTCCCAAAGGCAAGATGTAATACCTTCATGCCTTCTGTTTCTCTCGTAATCATAACAATAGATTTAACCATGTCTTGTTGTACCATATACCAAAAATCATTAATTGTTCCTATTAATGGTCCTTGTGCAGCAATATATCCTCTTCCAATATTTTCAATCGGTGGACGAATATGATTTGCATTAATATAATCAGTGATTAAATAATTTTTCAAGATGACTCGTGTTTCATCATAGGGTAAAATATTTTTAAAACGATTTCTTGTTCGATTTTCTTCTTTTTCGCCATGTCGTTTATGATACATTAATGATTTACCTTCGGATTGTTGATTTAATAATTCAAATTCTAAACTAAAACCAGTACGATGTCCATGTTGTGTTGCGACTAGTTTTGATAGATGTTCACATCGTTGATGAATGTCACGTGCATGAAACCAATTCGCTGTGCAAGATTCGACAAGACGAAATGCTGTACCATTTGTAGCAACGAGTATATTATGTTTTAAATAGAAATGTATTAGCTCATCCAAGGATTTAAAACGATCGATTTGTTCGCGCCGACCTTTCCCATCAAGAAACCATTCACCATTTAGGCACTTGATTTTTATATTAGCTATATCATTTTGTGTTTTAACACAAATAACATAATCACCTGGAATGGTTTCAGAATCGCGAACAAGAAAAAGGCCAACTTGATCACATGCATTTAAAATTGATTCAGTTTGACAATGAGAAATTGGTCCGTGATAATATCTATGAAAATCAATATTGGATAAAAGAAATTCGTTTTTTATTTTTCATTACTTTTCAAGGGTAGGCATTTGCGCTAGAATCGGTACAGTTAATTCGATGATATCATTGTTTTTTTCTCGAAGTTCTCCAACATTTTGACGATAGTGTTCAATCATATCGTATAATGTTGAAAAACATTCTTGTCTCTCGCCTAAATCAAAACCATCATTTGTTCGTTGGATACGTATATGTGTTATTTCACCATTTGCTCGTCTTTATAAATAAGAAAGTAAATGAAAATGATTTTATGTTAGTTTACTTTTTTTAAACGTACCGAACTGAGAGTACATAAGCATCTGATTTCGTTGTCGATGGGCGTACAAGAAAACTACCGGGGACACTTTTTTCTTGAAGCAGTTTTTCAGCTTCAATGCCAGATAAATCACGATGAAAAAACCTACGGAAATCGTATGATGAAATGTATGATGCAATGAATGAAACGCTATTATTTACCCTCGAGTCAATCGACCAGCCATGATTTACTTGAAATTTGAATTAAATAACTAAAACCATTAGGTTTTCATTTGAATCAAATAAATATTTGTCGCAAGTTTCAATACATGGAAGACATTGATGGTGGTGATGTAAGGAAAGATCGGCCATCGATTCAAATGTAACCAATCAGGAAGATATTCGGGGGAAACGTCACAGGAAAATAATAGTTAAACGCAATTATGGGCCAAAAATTTTTAAAAAAATCACTGTCGACCGATTATTTTGATCTATGAGTTTAATTCATTTTTGATTGTAAAACAGCGCCATCTATCGATTTGACATACGCTGAAAGCGTCGACTAAAATGAGCATTGTCACTTGTCTCCACAAGACTAAAGGGATCGACAGTTTATGATTTTACGAGAAGAAAGCTAAGCAAAGCAAAATATACAGAAAAAGTTCGCAGAATTATGTGGCATTGTTTCCTTCATCTGATACATGCTTTTCGCTCATTCGACTTGACGTAGATCGATTGATTGCTTCACGATAGAATATACATATTCGCTTGAAAAATTGGAATTAAGAAATCATATTAAGCCAAAGCCAAAGCCACACCCTCTCAGATAACATAGCACCGATTGGACATGCTGCTAGTTCAACAATATCCATGTTATCGGATCCTTTCAAAGATCCGACATCACTTTCAAGTATCGCCACGTCTCTTCGTCAATCAATTAATCGATTACGTGATCCTGAGTTTATGAAGCGTTCGTTTTCTACAGCAGATAAATTCATGAAAGAAATGATTTATAACAAGCGATTGCCTGGCCTCGGATTGCAAGTTTTTGAAAATGTAGGCATTAGCACAGGATCAAACTTTTTAAAAATACAGGAAAATGTGTAAAAAATCAGAAAAAAATAGGATATCGAAAATTCGTTGTTTAGATTCGAATTAAACGTTGTTTTAAACTTTTCCTGCATCAACTTAACATATGCACGAAATTTTTGCCAATATTTCATTTTAATTCTTTCTTAAATTAAATTAAATGAGCCAGACTCAATTAAATTCAATCGAAATATGTTTATTTACATATTAATACACTAATACAAAATAAATCAGGGTGTAGCCAATGGTTTGTATGGTGTTTATCTCACATCAACCTACACTCACACCGAGTAGGAAAATTTTCAAAAATCGCATTTTGAGTTTTTTAACCAAGAAATGTTTTCAAAAAATATCAATGACAGATCGTTAGTTATAGAATTTTAGTCTCAACAAGCTGGGCTATTTTGTTTTGACTTTCGTAGCTAAGGACAATGTAAACTCTTATACACTTTCTAACTCAATTTACCGTTTATGAGCTTCCATACAGATGTATCAATTTCGTTTTTGTGTATAACGATTAGTTACAAAAAAAAGACTATTACTAATAAAAATCAAATAACTCTGATCATGTTAAATGCTTCAAAATTGATGAAGAAAAACTTTACCTCAGTGTTACTAAAAATGTCACGTTGTTTTCTTGCATTTTTTATCTAAGCAAAAATAGCTTGGAGAAAACGATTTTAGTGTTTTAAAACCTGGTCAAAAAGCACTACAAAGCTAACTCGAGAAGTGTTTCACTTGGAGAAATAGTTGCAGAAGAAACTGCAGCTTATTAGTGGCCCTGAAGAAAAGAGTCTTTTTATGTCACAGCCAAGCAACCAAAGCTCCTCTCTATAACCAAGAGACTTAATCCAAAAATAGTCATTTTATGGCATAAACATATCATGACAAGTTGCATCAAATCACGTTTGAACGAACTTTCTAACTCACACAATTTCCAAGATAATGAAAAACAAAGTGTGCCAAAAAAGGTCACAGCGTTACGCTTGAACAAAACCATTTACGTAACTGCATATGGTAGGCAACAATAAAAGCTTTTAAAAAACATACAGCTATGTATAAAGACTATTTTACTTTGTTTGAATATCTATACTTAAAATAGTCAGTTATTTTCATTTTGTCCGTTTGATAATGTGAAAAGAGATTGTAAATAAAATAGTCCCTGTAAAAAAATTCTAAGAATACAAAACAATCAATAATTATCGAATAGATTTGTTTAAAAAACATGAAAATTATACTAAAACAAGAGCGTTTTTTAGCAATTTTCTACTTTTTTTCATTTTTGATAGGAAATACAGGAAAATTCATCGAAATATAGGAGAAAAAATAGGAATTTTTTTAAATATAGGAAATATAGGACGAATCCGAGGCCAGGCGATTGCCTAACATGCAACTTCCCTCAAGAATGATCGACGATCATTCAAATTTCAAATGTGATTGGGCGGATCTTGTTGCCTTAGGTAAAAAAGGCAAATATAGATTTTATACAGCATGGGTAGGTCCACTTTATCTTCGTGCGTTTCATCTTAATCCAATTTATTATGAAACAAAATGGATAGAACGAGATAGGCAAGGAGTCGAATTAGCCAGTTCTGTTCCCAAGAATCTAAAGCACAGCTTGTTGGATGCGTTTCATCGAAAAGTCGACGAAAATTTTACCGATGTAATGACAGCACATACGTAGATAAACACTTACACGATTTTAAATAAAACTTAAGATCTGTTTCTTTGTTTTGATAAAACATTCAATGCAAGTTTCGCTTGTAAAGACGACATCAGGCAGAGAAATGTCTTTGCATAGATTAACAAGAACGGATTGTAGAGACGGCATATCAGTCATAAACGTTTTTGGTACTATCAACGAATGCAACCATTGTGAACTTCTTGAATGAGCAGTGCACTACTTCTGTTCAACTTGAACAGAATGAGAATAAAAAAGTATCTCGAAAAATATTTACCAATACAAAACTTATGAAAAAATATTTATTTCGATTTAATATAAATTGCCACGTCACAATTACAAAGTATATTTAAAACAATGTGTGACGTCTTTCTTTGATTTCTTCTAGTCTCATACATGTTGCTCAATGATTTATGAGATAATACACGTTCCTGAGCGTGATGTAGGACTGCTAAATCGTGATGCAAGGCGCTGCACTGGATTAAGATAATAATTGTACATCCAAGACATCTTGTATGTCATAATTTGGCTAACCCGACATCTTCGACCAGCAATAACGATTGATTCCACAGCCAACAATTGATTGCTTACTTGACTGATTTCGTAAAATTTGTTTTGGCTATTACCACATAAAGCATCAGAGTGAAAGAATACTTTGCCATCAAGCACATCCGGGCTTATAGTAATACAAAGAGCCAATAAAACGCGAATTTCTTCGAAAGATAAAGATGCCCAATTTCGATAATTTCGAAATCGACGAACATCACTATCATTGTATTGAATAGCAGAGCATACACAATTAAAATAATACATGAGGCGAGCTACATCATTGTCAGGAATGTTAGCATCCACTGAATTGTCTTTAAAACCAAATCGATTGTGTTGTAAATACGCCATTTGCGATATTTTTTTTCACGATTCTGTTTTCTTTAAACATTATTTAGTGTTAAGGTACGTATATATAGTATAGTAGACGACACACAACTCTGATATCCTAGGATGTTGTTCATTGCTTCCGTGAAATGATAATTCATCGATCTTTTTTAAACTGTATGCCATTGTAATGTTATTGCACAACTGAAAACATTTAAATTCTTGCAAAGACACAAGTCGGAAGAAAAAGTACCGTAGACATTTTTCCAGTTTCATGATTCATCATATCTTCTCGCATTTATTTGGCAAATGCCTTGTAAGAAATAAATCCTTGGAAAAGATTATTATAGACAGTATTCAATTTTAATTGTGTCTGAAACTACAGGTCGTTCAGTTTATTTTGAAACGATTTCGATCAATTTTTTCTGCGTCAATGACTCATCGAGATTGGATGATTTTTATATCAGTCTACGTCACATACATTATGCATGTTATCATAATATTCTTAGTTTTGATAAGCAAATGTCTTTTAATTTTAATAAAACATCTAATAGCATCGAAAGATACGTAAAATATCTTTTGACAGAGTAATGTTTGAGGGTGTGGATGTGAATATCGATGAATGCATGAGATACCACCTTGCGGCCCGCGCGGGG
>CAJNYU010002877.1:24835-43558 GCA_905331475.1 Rotaria socialis
TCCCCACACCCCCCCCCCCCCCCCCAATGTTCAGTTCACTTAGTTTTACAAGACGATGCTAGTTTTATCATCTCGTAATGGTTTAATCTACTTGGTTTTGATTAAAATCGACTAAAGAAAAAACTTAGTTTACGCTGGAATAGGAATTTTGTTTCATAATTAAAGTTGATTATGAATTCTTTCTAACATTACGCGACCACCATTTTAGAGTTTTTATAGAAGCTAGAAGGTATATGATGAAATAATAGAATGTGTTCAGAAAGTATGATATTAAGTTTATGTAATAAAGGGAACGCAGTCGATGATTCGATTGGATGGAAACATATTTAGTGGTATTTCAATTTTACTTGTTAAATTAGCATCTGGCGTTACCGGAATGTTCATTTTTTTCATGATATTGTGGTATACTGAAAAGAAGGTATTTGAGTCAGTTCCGAGATGTAAGTTGGATCGTGAGAAACATGAAATGTGCTCAGCTTTTCCTTTGAGTATGTTTGATGAAGCTCGGCTTTTCTTCTACAGTATTACTCACCATGGGAATCATTTTCAATAAGTATCATGAAAAAAATCTCGTAGGAATAGTTTATAGATGAGAGAGAACTATCAATCTAGGGATAGATGCTGTGCATTTGGTGATACCGCTATGTATTCATGCTACACGCATCATCGATATGTTGGTCCTGTTTCCGATGAATGCAATGTTGGTTTTTTGGGTACTGAGCTATTTTTTTTCCTGAAAACTAGGAGTTTTCGTAACATAATATGAACACTGTTATGATCCATTAATACAATACGGACGAATTTCTAGGGAACCAAATAACATGTTTCATACAAGAAAGCCATCCTTCTGTTGAGAGATAACTTTTTCGAGAATATTTCTTTTACTGTTGCCGTTAGTAGGAAAGCAAATAAATCACTAGTTTATAGCATGGCATTGTGAAACGTGAGAACTGAGCTCAATACATCATGTTATCGGTTAAGATGCTGTGGTTTAAAAGTGCAGAGAAGTAAAAACGGACGCGTTGAATTGCTTTATCACTTATCATTACAAATCAAATAGTTAGAAAAACTCTTGTTAGAACATTTATAACTTGCTAGTGAATGTTTTATTACAATATAAGTGTGCAGCATAAGTCTGAACATTAAAATCAGAGAATTAGTATATTTTCAGGATTTCTAAAAAAAGAACTACAAACATCCATGATAGATAAGATTTTTCGATTATTTTTAGTTTTTTGAAGTTTCTCATAACACAGTTTTTCTATAACAAGTAACGGGTCGGCTCCATGAGCCTCGCTTAACTCAATCCTGAAAGTGCACGATAGAGGCAATATGATCATACTCTGAAAAACAAAATGATACCGTAGATGGTAGCAGTATAACTATGATTTGAGGCTCGGATTAGAGTTGCCCGTACGCTTTCTAAAGATACACAAAGGTAGCTTTATTTTTGTGGAACTCACATATGTTTTCGACGAAAATAGTGAGCGTGGATTTGATGTCGAGGTTTTCTGACCACCCGTCCACGCCCTACACATTCCACGTTCAAATTGAATAAGAATCAGCTTAATGATTCCGATCTCACCCTTTCTAAAAAATAACTCCTGCATACGCTGGTAAAACGACGAATTAGGTAAACCAAACCAGCTCCGCGTCATTCGAGTACCGCACTCTTTCCATTAGAAAAAATCCCTACTGTAGCCTTCTTACTCCAAGTTTTTCAAAACATTAAGTGAATACAGTTTCAACAAAATCACATTTCCTTATGGAATTACATGTCATGTTAGTCGATCTATAACGTATATGTACTGCCATCAAGATCGCATAGCATACGGGAACGGTACCATTTTCGCGTCACGAAGATATCAAATAATTTTAGAACTCTTTACGAGGGATTCTTTAGAATATGTTCTTCAAATCGTTTGGGAGCGAAAACTATCTATATAATACCACCACTTTTTAGAAAGAACTTCTGTCTGTCACAGATATAAATGAAATTTTAAAGATCTGATCGCTCTACTGACTCGATTCAAAAATCAACTCGTGGCTTCGTAAATAAAATAGACCTACAGATCAGACGAGAATATACGAAAAAATATGTTGGAATAAAATTTTTTATTGGGACTGTCACGACGTGGTTCACCAGAAATGGCTATAGTCGCGATGTCACCCTTTTCTCAGGAAAAAAACGTAATACAATCAATTTTTATGCGTCGTTCATTTCCCACCCAATAGATCTTAAGTAGTGAAATTCGACCTTGTTATTTTCGAGTAAAATTTAAGACAATGTGACAAGAACTCTTATAATCTGTTTGAAAAATAAATCACGAGAACATTGTTTCGATGAAAACATTACGAACAAATATATGGAGTAAAAAATAGCTCTGCACAAAACGACGCAGTCACACTTGCACCGCTCAGCGGAAGCAGTAGTGATAGAGATTTCTGATAGCATTCACCAACTAAAACAAATCATTTGCAGTTGGGCCGATCTTGAGGGTGTGGGTGTCGGATGCGATTGGACGCAGGGTCAACACCCACACCCACACCCAGGTAAAGGAGTTCAGTTTGCCATAATAGGTGGTTCTCCTTCTTTGAATTATTATTCAAAACAGTTGCAACAATAGGCTTTTAAAACAGAAAAAAATGATTTGCAGCTTATTGTTTTGCAAAACCATATGTGCACATACTGCGTCTTTGTTTTCTTTCTGCTCTTCACTTCATACGTGCGTGTGAAACTCATACAATATAACTGAGTGTACCTTAAGGTATTAATTCCATTAGTACTCTTTCTTTCTCTGTGTAAATGTAAACAAAAATGTATGGAATACATCCATTTCAAGTAAATTTCAAAAGCAAGAACAGCATCACTATTTAATCATATTCAAACGATGCCCACCCTTACACAATCAAGCAGGGGTATATTCCTTCCACAGTATAAGACCATAGCCAAAGTGAGTGTATCTTCACTGTTTTCTGGTAATATTCTCATTTACCCACGCTATTTGTTGTTCAGAATCAGTCACCATCAGTCATCAAAGTACTGGATGTAGAGACTGTAACTACTATTCCTGAGAAGACCGGCACACCATTGAAATTTAGAAAAGCTATAATAATTGGTTGTGCATCAATTCTGATTATTATAACTGCAATAGTTGTATTTCTTCTATTGAAAAAGAATTCGTCATCATCGTCAAGTAAGTGATGTGTGACAGTAGTAACTCGGATAAAATCTCTCGATTACATGATGTGTTCTTATTTTCCACTTTCTAGCTACAACATGTCAAAATGGGTGAGTCTTTTCCTTTATACTCTCCCAGCTCTTTTTATTCTCTCTTAGAGGCGCCTTACTTTCAAATGGTTCATGTGCATGTAATAACTATACAACAGGCACATACTGTCAAACGCCGCTCTGCCTTGTGGCTGGTTTCTTTTCAACGACCTGCTTAAACGGTGGTACATGCACGTACAGTACATCAACGAGTACAAGTATTTGTTCATGCGTTTCAAGCCTTTGGACAGGTATGTGGACGCGTTGAGGACAGACACAAAACTTCAACTTGATAGCCATTAAAACTGCTTTTTTCATCTTTCTAGGAAGTTATTGTCAAACCCGTGAGTTTATATTTGACTTCGAGAGGACAACCAGAAGAGCCATTTCTCTTTCCCGTATGCGTTCTTTTAGCTCTATGTTCTAATTGTAATAATAACTGCGGTCATGGTTCTTGCAATTCACCGTCGAACTGTTATTGCAATAGTGGTTACCAAGGAACATGCTGTAACTCGACAATTACGAGTGGTCAATGTCTGTCTCTGAATCCAATGAGCACAACCTCTTGGGGTGGGTAGAGTCAGTTGAAGGCTATCTCAACTGTTATTCATTTGAAAAAAGCTTGTTAGCGCAGACCCTTTGTGGCTGAAATGTGGTACTCGCATATTCTCTCTAGCCTTATTAAACTAATACAAAATATGGAAAACTAAGAAACCTCTCATAGACTATTGTTGTTTTGTAAGATAATCGAAAATCAGAGTCAGCACCTTTCTAATATCTGTGTTTCAAATAGGATTGCTTTTCTACAGGCACCCTACTTTGTATTTTTCATTTTTTAAATCGTTTTTCGTAATTCAACATTTCTATTATTATATTCATTGAATGAATTGGTAAATAAATCTATTTCATATATTCATGATAGCTATAGAAGAGATTTTAAGTACTGTTATATATGTTAATCAGCTCACAAACAACGATGTTGATTATCTTTCAAAAGTGTAACTTGATCAATTTTTCGAAGAAACTAGAAAGTCTGTAATGGGGACAGGGGAGCCACGAAAACTTAACCTTAAAACTTACGCTCACTATTTTCTTCGAAAGCATATGTCAGTTCCACAAAAATTATTAACTTTTATCTTTACAGGCGGTGGGTTTAACAATACTTTCTATGGCCACGAAAATGATGTGCTTAATGCTTCCTGTGCAACAGGACAAAGCCTTACAGTTGCTGCATGTTTCTATGGTATTAATAGTGCTACTCCTGGATGTGGTGGATCGACAGTCTCGGCAAACTGTTTCTCTATGGATGTTACATCTACATGTGTTGCACTATGTAATCCGAATTATTGCTATTACACAATTGATAATGCAAATTTTGGCGACACATGCTTTGGGCTAGTGAAAACATTTTGGATGTATTTTACATGCTCGTAATTCGAGACAGACATATCAATTGTTGTGTATATTCTTTTAAAGTTCCAGCTTCCGTTAACTAAAAGTCCATAACAAACTGAAGAAGCGGCGATCTTACTTCGAGTTAATAGAAACATTTTTACAGTACTGATGGTAGGTGTGGTTGTATGAATGTGGATGAGAGGATGCCAGTATTGGTGTGACTGTCTGTCTCTTCTTCATCAACATCTACACCCATACTCTCGTTGAAATCAGACTTCAAAGGGCCATGTTTCATGAGAACAATGAATTCATTTAATTGAACATGATATAAATGAAATTTAAAGATTCTCCCAGCAATATTTCTTCTCATAAAATCTATTAATCTGTTTTTCAATCGAATTTATCAACACTTGCTAATACAGTTTCGCTTCATCTGAGTATATAGAAATGAATTCTATTTCTTTTACACATGAAAGCTTCATGATGAGAGTATGGGTGTGACTTTTCTCTTAGTCCACATCCACATCTTAGTTTCCTATAAATGAAAATATAGTATAGAAGAGAAGAGTTCGAAAATTTTATTTGAATTTAGTATCAATAATAGATATATTAGTCCACATGATAAAATATTCGCTCTCTAGCCGAGTTATTTATGAATGAAAATTGTCAAAGTCTTTCCAAAATAATTTTGGATTCCAACGGTGCTGTTTGCGAGTTGCACCCTTGGACGAGTGTCATGTGATCTTAAATAGTTCATGTCAACTGTTTAATGAGTTTTCATCATCAACAGGTTTTTGCTCATGATCAAAAACGTCACATTGTTGAGCTAATTTTCGATCTTGGGTTGAATTTGATTTCTTAGTTGACTTAAACGGAAACAGTTTAGAATTATCTTTGACTGCTGCTGCTATGTTCGTCAGCAGGACATTCTGCTGGTATTCGAGACCATTGGGCGGTAATCGTTGTTGTGGACGATATTCTGCACTTTGACACAAAGATAATTGCGATATGAAAGATGATCGACGTTGAGCATTCATCAGTATACTCATCCGACGCCCATTCTGTTGCGATGCAACGATAGAAACAGACGAAGCATTTGATTGTCTTTTACCACTTGCGCTTTTCAGTTCAGAAGAGTTTCGCTTCATTTTCACAGCATGTAAGTATCTTGTTTTGAATTGTTAAAATTGACGACTCGTATTGATCAATAATGAAGATTAGTGTCGTTTTAAAATAAGAATGAATATTCAAGACTTCTTTCTGTAGTATTTTATACAAAAAAAAAGAGCAAATAAAATTCGAGCACTTGAAGATAAGAATATTCTATCATATTGTTCTGTTTTTTAGTCATGTATCATAAACATAATCCAGGTAATTTTTATGCTGTGATACGTAAGTTCAAGTTATGAATGAGTCAAATAAAATTACTGATTTTTAACAACCTGTTTTTTTTAACTTAGAATTAATCAGAAACGTTCATTCTGCTTATTGAAAGACATTTTTCTGCAAAGTCATATTATCATTCAAATGAAGATTTACTACTTGTTGGAGTTTTAAAAGTACCAACTAGTTATTACAAAAATCTGCTCTGCTAAGCACTTTATCAATAAGAATTAATTTTTTTTCAGTTGAATAATTTCTTAGACGATTTTCAAACCTATTAATTTGAATTTGTTTCGTATTTTGAAATCTAGGCCTAAATTAAATATTTGTCATTATTAGACTTTGACCAAACGTTATCATTAGTAATAAATGACTGTTGCAGAAAAGCAAAGTCATAAAATACTTCTGAATCTATCTGCGCATAAGTGGTATGACAATAAAGTGATTATTATCAATTATTTTATTATTTACTTGTGAGTTGATCATGAAAACAATTGTAATATATCTTGCATAGTCATTCAACAACGCCTTCCATTCCATTTGCTCTATTCACTTCTGTTCATAGATGGAACCGGTCGAGTTTTTTCCGCCCGGACCGGACCGGCCAGTTACCGGCCGGTCTATATTAATGCTAAAACTGGCAAAAAACCGGCGGGTCTTTTCATGTAGTTTGGCCAAATTTCAGTATTTGTATGTATTTATATGTATTTCAGAAATACAGTAATATGTAAAAATAAATTGGAAATACATAGAAATTCGTAAAAACACTTAGAAATACTTTCGAAATAGATAGAAATATGAAAATACAGAAATACGATTTTCCCCCTTTGAGTTTGAATTGTCGAAAACAGTATAAATGTAGTTTTGAAAGTATAACTCATACTTCAAATATTAGAGTATCGCCTTTCACATACTCTATAAGACTATGCAACTGCTGCATAGTCTTATAGAATTAAAATAACACAAATTTTGTATAATATCATTTACAATTTAAGATTAGAATTTTATATTATCCACATGTAAACCTTAACTGTCCTTGTTTACGTCATCTACAGACCAAATATTTGACGTTCTATAGAAATGTGACTAAAAAATTGCGCAGACTGGCCGGTCTGACATCTCCGCCCGGACCGGTTCCATCTATGCTTCTGTTCCTCTCCTCGTACTTCGTTTATTCTTTACCATCATAACCACTGAGAGTATTTCGTCATTAGTATTCCTGTTTGTTACTGTACAAAATATCCTTTTTTAATGGCATAGAAATATCATGGCAATGTTGTTGAACAACATTGAAAAATATTCCTTTCATAGAGTGTTGATTTTCTGAAGTGTGTTTTCGTAAGTCAGAGAAAAAAATCATTGCTGACAGTGGAGAAAATGCGCCAGTCTCCGATCGCTTCGAGAGTTTTTACAACTTTAATGGGAGAAACTACTTAAAGATACCTTGTGCAAACACATCGTCATTGAGCAAAGACGACGCAGATAAAATATGCGCATTACTCAACCTTTTTTTCATCTCGAAATAATGATTTACACGATACACAAAATACAGTGAAGACTGGTTTTTTTCTTTCAGTTGAAATCGTGATCAAGCAAACCTTTTTGATTTCTGAAAAGAATCTACTTTTATGTGTCTGTTCGTAATGCAGCGCATACCTTGTGGAGTTTCGCGTGGCACCTTTTTTGTTTTCAGTGTAGTATTTCTTGACAAGCTGCAAACTATTCATGTATGATAGAATACATGTTTGTAACAGAGGACATGCAAAAAATCAGCATAAAAACATGAAGTCATAGAATTATGATGTTGAAGTCTACAGATTATTCGATCATGCATTCAAGCCTCCTTAAATTGTCGAATATAGTTCGTGTATAACGATGATAATTTATGAACTACATTTCTATGACAATCGATCAAGTTAGAACAACTGATTCAAATAGTATTTCCTAATGTAAAGCTGTCGTTTTATCTCCATTGCATGCTGAAAACGTGTTGAAATGGATTCATTTTTATAGATCCGAATCTTGTTCTCGAATGTTTTAACGGCAGTGTTTTTACTTTCAGCGGCGTTCTCTAGTTTTTAAAAATAAAGAAACAATAATAAAAATGATAATATTTATTAAACGTATAACTATATGACTTGTCGTTGCTTTGTCGTATGCGTATTATACTTGTAATCACAAATGAAATTTTCTCTTCTGTCCAAGGTTGTTATACTTGCATAGTTATTAGTCACACTGAAGAAAGAATATTCATCATTATGAAAGTCTCGCAATATTGTTTTTCGCTCTGTGAATTATAGTCTATCACATACTGTTTCCAATGAAAATAGACAAGAAGAAAGGCATATATTCATAACATATAGGTAGGTAGATTCAATAGCATGAAATTTGGTAATGAAAAAATATTCGATCAACGAACTGAGTTGTCTGCTCCTGTACAGCGTTTAATTAAAGTAAGAGAGCAACACTGAAACTTCGCTCCTCTAACTTGTTTTGATTGAAATCATTGTTAACAGTCAGAGGGAAAATCTTGAAAATCAAGATAGAAAAATATTTTCTTTGTGATAAAATATCTGGTGTATAATTTTGTAAATCCTTAGAATTTTTATCAAATTTTAGAGAAAAATATCAATGAGTGCAGCTGAAATTTTAAACAGCCCATGAATATTTCGTTTTATGTGGATGGAAAACTACCGATATCAATTGGAATCTTCGGCGATTTCATTATTTTTGCATGAATGTTGATGTTTTTGTGCAAAAATACGCAATGTGACATTAAACAAAGTTTGCAACACAATTACATGATAGTTTGTTTTGCGTGAAAATCTTTTCGTTTCTGCACTAAAATGAGTATGTTTTGAAAGTTACTCATCGATTGGATTCTGTTCGTAATTGTCAAGCATTAAACAATACGGCTATAAGACAATACGCATCAGTGAACGACGAAGAAGTTGAAAACACAATAAAGTGTGCTAGGCAATATTTTATGCCTTTGAAGACTAGACATAAACTGTAGATCCTACGGAATCACTGAAAAATGAGTGGAATGCCGAAAGATTTTGTTTTATGCATAACTATTCAACTGATTTATAATAAATCATTTGATTTCTCACTGAAAAGCGTTTAAATCATCTTATTTGGCATAAAAAATGTAATATTTTCCATAGGCTACACAATGCAATGTTATCGAATTTACTCAGTTGAAATTCTTGTTCTTTTTTCTTCGAGCAGCTATGATTCTTTGGATAGGGAACGAAATAGATTGTTGCCCGACATGTACATCACTTGGTATCTCTACGGGCAATTGGCATATATACATATTGCTTCTTTTTTTTATTAATTTGTTTATTCATGCACGAAGTAAACAAATTTTAGATTAAATTTTGATGGCCAAAAACTATCGGATCTATACTCTTTACCAGTTTATATCATTATTAGGTTAGATCAAATACTGAATAGACAAGTATAAATCTTGTGTTAAACTCGTCTGGTGAGTTAAATTTACTGGTAAAAATTTCCCAAAAGTACAGCTTTAATGTGTTTATAATATATTATGGAATTAATATTTTCATGCTTGGAAATATCAAAAAGATGTTTCTATCGATGTTTTATTTTTCAAAGGTAATCACTTGTTTTCACTGGTGGATAAAGAAAATAAGAATGCATTCTTTTAACAAAGATCATTTATTCATGTAGAAATGCCATTCTTCCTCTTGCATTCTGGCACGCGTCACCAATGTTACATCTTCGTGTTTAGCCGGTTGTCTTAAATATTTTCGTTTGTGCTGGAAAATCTAGTTGCTGCGAAATCATGAACCAAGAATAATCGAACGACTTTACCCTATCTGCACATGTGAATAATGTTAAGAATTAAAGCAATTCCATGTAAATTTTTTTTTTTGGTTTAAATGTGTCTCTGAGCGTCTGTGGGCGATGGTGCTAGGGATACGCCAATTTCTAGGATATAGTATTAAAGCGGACGTTTTTTACCGACGAGCAATGCATTTGTTTGCGGTTTTTTTATATTAGCGATATCCATTTTGTTTTCGCTCTATCCAAAACTATTGTCAGAATTTATGAAATATAGAACAAAAGACTGCAGAATTGACCTGAAATAGACAGAAAATTCGACTTTTTAAAGTTTGATGTATAATTATTCTTATGTTTGTTTATTTCCATTGAGGATAACTTTATTTCATATAATAAAAACGAGTGAAATAAAAAATTGGTCAGATTATCAATGTATTCCAGTACCTTCTTGGTTTTTGATTATATTGATAATGTTTATCGTCTCAAAAAGCTGGGAATAGTTCGATACAGCTACTCTTATATGTAACGAAAAATCTTTGGAAAAAAATTGGCTTTCGTAAATTTATCATCATGTAATGGTATTTTTATTATTTCAATGTCTTATGAAATTGCACACCGTCAAGAAAAAAATGTAACATTATCAAATGATTTTGATCGTACAATTATGTATTATCATTTTTCTTTTATTTTGCCAAAATTATTACTTCTTATAGTTAAAACGATCAATTCCATTTCACATGTCACACTAATTTCATTCTTTTCATACGAGCATTTCATCAAACATAAAAATTAAACCTTCTTCACACAAACCAAAATTAAACGAAAGTTACAGCTAAATGCGCCAGTGTTTACGATGCTAGTTTGTTTAATTTGATTAACTCGATTACTTTGAATATACTGTTTGATCAGTATAGCTTTCATATATAAAAAAAAGCTATCGAGATACACATCATACGCATGGGCTATATCCCAGCTGTTATCTTTTCAAGCGACATCTTTTTTGTTTTGTTTATCTCTTTCTGCACTATCTTGAAATAATATGTTCCTAAAATAATCAGAGAAGAGATATGCTAGAAGTTGGATGACTAATTCTTATGTCTACAAATAGCCAACGAGATTTTAGTGGTGCATGAATGCATCAAATTGAGACACATACATGCTAAAGGACTTGTTAAATATAATGGCGACGGCAAACACGTGTGATGTCTCGTTAATAAAACTTTGCCGTGTTGCCATATTCGTCGTGATGTATACTTTTGCGTTCTGTGTAAAAATAAAATATTGCACAATCATGATGAAGGTTATTGACATATTGAAAATAAACAAGTCGGCGTGGAGAGAAAAAGCTTTTTCCTCAACATTCGTTGCAACGACAAGCATTGTGTCGCATACAATTCACATTTATGGCTAATTCAACTTCATCATCTCTTCTGAAATTACCTGTCGAGCTTGTTTATCGGATTCTAGAAAATCTCGATTACTTAACGATTCTATGCTCAGTTCATAACGTCTGTACACGACTGAATATGATCACGGACGCATATCCTGCATATAAGGTAAATTTCACTTTTATGATGGACTTCGCCCGGACTTATTGCATCTTAACAAAAGATTGTGATAAAAAAAGTGACTATTTGAAATATTTTTGTTAGTGATCATACATGTCAGAAGGAAATTTGCATGAGTTTTAAGGCGATGGTTTTCGCAACAGCCTTCCAGTAAACTGATCCCGATAACTAAAACCTGCTCTCGGAAATTACCGATTACTGTAATTAAGGTTCTATTTATCTCTGCATCATTACAGATCTTAGAAATTATGTGCATTCTCTATTTTGCGCCATAGGGACTGCGCTAATAAGCTCATTAAACTGTTTTTCCAAATGTAAAAGCTATTCTATTTAAAAATTACTCAAAATAAATTTACCTTTTTTTTTCTAAATGGTTATAAGTGTTACTAGAGTGAAAGTTTTGTCAGTCAGTTTCTTCATTTGTCGGTCTCTCATTTTTATTTTACTAGAACAACATTTCGATTAAGCATTCTCTGAACAGCTAAGATTGCTTCGCCAAAAGAGATTTCCCTGAAATCGAAAACCCCATTCAAGCAGACATTTATTAGAGAAGCCATCTTAGCTCTCAAAAAAGAACGGTACTATTACATGCAACCTTGATATATAAGTTTAACCGTGTAATAAGGAAAGTTAATATGGCTTACTAGTAATAGTTCACTTTATAAGAAAGCATGAAAAACAACGTTTTCAGATTTTTGCGAAAGGTACAGGATCTAACAAAGAAGTTTCCGATTTGTCCTGGAAAAATACAACGACTAGTTGCCAGTCTGGCAAGTAGAATGACTCATGAATACTGTGAACACTCACATTGGATACCCTAGTTAACTATTGTACTGACCCTAAAAAAATCCAATCGTAACGCTGATGCATTACAACATATAATAACGATTTCCAATGTCTTCTCAACTATTATTTGAACTCAATTACTTTTTTTCGTACAGACAATCGACACACTTGACCTCAGCGCTGATCGAGCCGGGAACATACAACTCACACGGATCATTGATGCATTACAACATAACACAGTGATTCCCAATCTCTCCTCAACCATCGCATATACTGCTGCATTCTTTGTTTTTCACAGACAGTCACTACGCTTGTTGGCAGAGATCATAGAGTCGGAGACGAGGAAGCCGCACGTATTGCCAGCATATTACAACAGAAAACCGTAATTTCCAGTCTCCTTTCAACTGCTGTATCGATTTCTTGATTTTCTTTTCGCACAGGTACTCACTACACTTGATCTAAGAAATAATGGAATCAGTGTAGAAGGAACGAAACAGATTGCTGATGCATTACAACATAACGAAGTGATTTCCCATCTCTCTTTAACTATTGCATATATTTCTTTATTCTTTTTACACAGACACTCACCACGCTTGATTTATGCTGGAGTCAAATTGGTGTAGATGGCGCCAGGCGTTTCGCTGATGCATTGCGACATAATAAAGTGATTCACGCAGTCTCTCTGCAACTATGGCATATAATTCTCCGTTCTTTTTTTTGTATAGACACTCACCACACTTCATCTCAGAGATACTGGTCTCGGTGATGAGGGTGCCACATTGATCGCCGATGCATTAAAACATAATACAGTGATTCCTATTCTCTTCTGACCTATCGCATAAAGTTCGCCATTCTTTTTCACACAGACACTCATCACACTTAATCTAAGATATAATAGAATCGGTGCAGTAGGAGCCACAGGGATCGCTGATGCATTAAAACACAATACAGTAGTTTCGAGTCTTCCTCAACTATGGCATATACGTCTTCGTTTGTTTTTGTCCAGACACTCACCACGCTTGATCTAAGTGTTAACGCAATCGATGATGAGGGAGCAACACAGATTGCCGATGCCTTAAAAACTAACAAAGTAATTCTTAGTCTCTCTTCGCTTATCACATATACTTTGTCATTCTTGTTCGTACAGACACTCACTACACTTGATCTAAGATCTAATGAAATTGATGTTGATGGTGCCAGCCGTATGGCTGATGCATTACAGGAGAATACAGTAATTTCCAGTCTTTCTTCACCTGTCTCATCTACTTTGTCATTATTTTACGTACAGACACTCCGCATGCTTGATCTCAGTGTTAATGTGATCGGTGTAGAAGGAGCCACAAAGATCATCAATGCATTAAAGGATAACAAAGTGATTCCCAATCAATGTTCAACTACCGTATTTTATTTTTCATTCTTTTTCACACAGACGCTCACCACACTCATTCTCGCTAATAATCACATCGGTAATGAGGGAGCCACGGAAATTGCTAATGCATTGCCGCATAACAAAGTAACTCTCAATTTCTCATCCACTATAGCATATAATTCTTTATTCTTTTACGAACAGACACTGACCACGCTTGATCTCACTAATAATCGAATTAGAAACGAGGGAGCCAGGTGCATTACTGATGCATTACAACATAATACAGTGAATCTCAGTCTCTCTTTAACTATCGCACATACTTTTCTTTCTTTTTCCACAGACGCTAACCAAACTCAATCTAAACTTTGAAAATGTTACAGATGATATTCGTAACCAGTTTGAAGAACGCTTGAGACAAAATCAACAACAGGAAATGGCTGTCTGTTGAACCGGCGATGACTTGGCGGAAAGATTAAAGGATGGGACCATTGACTTTTATTTTCTTTTAGTTTTTTCGAGTTTTCGAATAAAAGATAAAACATAATTTTTAGTGATCAACAGGCTTGAAATTAATCAGATGACATCGTTGTTATCTTGATGTAGGAAAAACTGTGGATTGGATTCTGGGTTGAGCGATTTCACAGATTGTGCTATATTATTTATTACATATTCACAGCATTGCTATTAATATGCGGTTCAGTAATCGCAAGGTTTTTGTTGAAGCAAACCCTTTACACCCAACTCGCAATATTTGATCCTCCGCGCATGGCCTTCGATTGTTAATAAGATCGTCAGACGTTTGTTTGTTAGAATGCTTTAATCGAAATTTTCTAAAATTCAGCTGAAAATCTTTGAACGAAACAGTTCATGTTATCTCTTAAAAGTGGTTAATATATGAAATTTTATGAACTCATGTAATATTTCAATGTTTGTTTAGTCGATGATAGTAATTTTCCTTTCATTTTACTAGATCCTCTTGATTCTGAAATACGTTGAACTTTCGAAATGGCATATCTATCATATCATAGTTGATAAACTGTTCTGCTAACGCTTAGAACGAGCTCATCGAGTGTAAAGGCATTCTCTATGTAGTCTTCGCATGTTCATGAAAAGTATAGTTAACATTGGTGGGATGAATTAAACGGGTTTTCGTTTGATTGAATAGTTCTCTTCTGTGATATCTGATTGATTTTGAAAAAAGAAGGCATTTATCAAATAGTTTACTTATTCACTACACCGTTAGTTTAATCTAAATTATGATTCAAATGATTCATTAACACCCAATTCAATATTTCATAGAGTATCTTGTAAAAGCGCATCAACACAGCCTATTTGTACACGATTTAATTCTATTTTTTGCTGAAAAGAAATGTTCTATGTTGGCGAAGATAAGAACGATATGAGCAAATACATATCGAATACCGAAGAAGAAGAAGAAGAAAAATATGATGACTGAGAACGCTTTCATTCATAATCATCACATAAGAACGCTTGAAAATAGCGAGTAAACCTATGCTGATGATACGCAGTCACGCCATAATTATTTTTCGCATACTTTGAAGAGAACATTAAAATTCTCTTTGAATATTTATTTAATTTGAATGATTTTTAATAGGTTTGCTCATTCGATATGTTCACATCTACATATAAATTCCGTTTTATTTTTTCTTAAATTAACTTTTCAAAATTCATTTTCCTATATTCTCAGAAACATCGGTATATGGTCGATATTTGAGTAGAAGCAAATGGCATTATTTCTCACCTTTTTATTGACAACAACATATTTTATGATAGAAATACATCTGATTCATTCTGATTTCAAATCATGGATAACAATTGTGTCATTTTTTCTTCAAATTTTACTGAAAAGATATTTTCTCAGTTTCTGATTGTAGAAGAATAAATTGACCATATCACCAAGAAGACTTAAAATAGGCAAAATAGTGACAATTCTTTGAATGGTATGCGGAATGGCCGAACCTGTCCAGTTGATTACTGCTATAATATAGATAGGTGCCCAGCCACTTACAAATATACTAAACATGATAAACATATATTTCAGTAGATATGTATCGCGACGACGTTTCACAGCTGTTGAAAAGTCAGCGCCCATTGGTTGAACTATACGAGATAGTTGTATGGTACGTACGAAGAAAATTGCATTGATAATTATAATGAAAAATGTTGGTAATACCACAATAATTATCAAAGTATATATTTGATAGTCAAGCATGAGGCCCGTCAGTAGACAATGCTAAATAGAGGCATCAAAGAATTCTTTCATAATTCCGAACAAAGAAAAATATTCACATTCCGCTAGTTATTAGTATAGAAGCAAGCATCCGATCAAAATGCAGCCCTACCTCAATATTAGATGCAAATGTAGGCAGTGGTATTGTGATTGCAGTCAACCATTGAACTCCTATACAGAGAGCTATGCCACGTTTTGTACGGAAAAGTGATGTTTGTCCATATATAATTGTAAGAAGTCGATTTAATGACACAACACACATCGAATACGTGACTAGACAATTAACCATTGTTTGCCCATAGATTATTAACAAGCAACTTTGTGGTGTCCATAATACATTTGGGAAAAAGAAATCCATGAAAAAATAGAAAGTCCAATATATAGTGCAGATTATGGCTGCCACACAAACATTTAAAGCCAATAGATGATTCACTTGATGAAACCGACGAATACAACAGCTTAAACACGCATAAATGCATCCACAAAGTAAAATAAAGATTAGAAAAATGATGCAAATAATGACGAGAATAAGTTCGACTTTTTCTTCTTCCATTCGGAGATATTGTTGATTTACACAAATGATAATCTGAAAAGAAACTACAATGCGAGGCGCATGTGTGTCTAATTTTCTATTTGTTCACGATGGCTTGATCGTTCAATCATAAATATATCACATAGGGAAAGCTTCCAGCGAGGAATTTTTGTCCTCGAGTAATCAAAGCAGGTCATCAATCGGATTTCGTTTGACCTATTCCTAATGTAAACAATCAGAGATGGTTATATATGCATAGGATTGAATAATTTATTTATATGGTTCTTAGACGATCAGGATGCATATTCATTATTCATTGACGATACACTTACTGTAGATAAAGAAATTGTTTTAGTCAGTCGCCAAAAAACATTATCTAGTTCTCTCTTTCTTTGCCAATCGAAGTACTCATTAATGTTGACCAGTGAGCCAGAAAGTATAATCAACTGAAGAATCAAGTAAAATAGATAGAAACTAATATATACCTCTGTTTCTGCGTTGAATCAATCATTACTATTAATTAAGTTTTGTTGAATCGAGTCATTCTTTTTTCAGTTGTTCTTAATCTCTGAAATAAAATAAATCTTGGAAAATAGTTTGATAAAGTAACAACATGCAAATTCATCTTCATTTGAAAACTAACATTCCTTGTTCAGTGAGTGGAGGAATAAGAATTTTTTGTTAGATTGATAAGAAGAGAAAAGATTTTGTCAGCGTCTGGAAAAATTTGGTCACTGATATTTATAATGTTATTTTTTTAGTTTTATTAAAAGACGAGAAGAATTATTATTCAACTGTGCAGTTTAAATATAATTGAGCGGTCGCGATTTTTCTGCTATAACTGCTCTCAGATTTTGACATCAAAAGGAATTAGATTAATAATAACTATTATTGACGTACATCTCTTCTATATTTAGATGTTGATTATAAGCATCGCTCAACAGAGTATGAAAATGAATCAGCACGTTTTATTTAACAAAAATAACATTCAATTTATAAATTCTATGGAAAACAAGACTAGATTATGATGTAGTTGTTGTTAGAAGAGCTGTAAATTCTTTAAAAGGCAACTTATTCGAGTTTATATAAATATGAATGATGATAGATCCCTTTCTAGGCAACAATTTTACACACATACACACTATCCATCGAATATAGCGCAAAAATCTTGTTATTGTTTCATCGCAATAGTTATATCAATATACTAGACAATATCAAATCTATGAAATGAGTCTTTTTTATGGATTTGTTAAATGTGAATTACACATATATCAGCGTATTCAAATATCACCAACTAATATGAGTAGCTGCCTAATTCGACTTCGAATATAAATGCAGAAACAAACTGCTTCCATGTTTTCACGCCACTGTCAGAAATAGATTTAGATTGTACAAATTATAAATTTATAAATGAAAGTTTTTCTTTCGCTTTTTTGCTGCAATTAGCATGGGTGTTTTTTTTTGTACTTATATTCGAAGTGGTAATGATTACTTCATTCTCCATTTATAATCGAATTCGAATTAGGCAACTCATGTGTAGACCCGTTGTCCGCTTTTCCGCACACCCACAGTTGCTATGTTGTGTTTGTGTGTAGACCAGCGTATGTCCACCTTTCCTCGCACCCACGCCGACACCCTCCAACCAAATCCTAAAAAAAAGGAAATCTAAATCTATTCCTAACTTATAAATGGGAGTGATGTCAATTTATAAATTTATAATTTATAAAATTTAAATTTAAATCTATTTCTATATCCTGAATTGTAAATGTGAGTGATGTCAATTTGTAAATTTATAATTTATAAAATGGAAATGGAAATCTATTTTTCTATCCTGAATTATAAATGGTCGCATTTTTTCCATTTATTTTCGAATTGTGAATAGTTATTCGGATGTCAATTTATATTCGAATTCGAACTAGGCATCTCATGGCTAATATAGTCTTTGTGTGAATAAATCTAATTATATTATGGTAGCATCAAACAATGGTAATATGAAAATCAGCGAGGATACAAAATGTAATTTTCATCAATAAAAGTTTATATGGCATACTTGATTTAAACAAATGATGAATTACACAACAAGAATAAAATATTGACTATTCTCAAAGTATGATAAATCGATAAACATGACGGAAACTACATCACCACATTTTAGTTAAATGGAATAGTAGAAAGCGATTTTCAAATAGTTGATGTAACTATGTAAACATAGAGTGCGTGTACTCAATAAGAACGGGTTTTTTTTTGAAAGGTCGTCTTTGAATCATGATAACTCTGTGAAATAGTGAGTAAATGAGCTCAGATTTTGCAGCAAAATAGAAAAAATTCTTTTCTATGTATTGGTGAAAGAAGTTTTCA
>CAJNYU010002884.1:0-40393 GCA_905331475.1 Rotaria socialis
GAAAGAACACTTTCAAAAAAAGAGAAATAATAACAAATATGAATAATAAAATTTGTCGACATGAGAGAAAAATAAAAGAAACTACTTAATAAATGACGTGACGCAATAGATTCCCTTTGGAACCTAAAATGTAACTAATATAGACGTACGAGATATTATTATCTTAACATGCCACCTTTGCGCTTGGAGTATGTTTGTTTTCGCTTTTGAACAAATTATTTCGCCTTGTTAAGATGTACTTTTAATATACTTAATCAAAAAGGCGTGATATTTCATATCAAGTAGAAGATAACCTCTTTTATTAACTAACTGTTCAGCGGAATAAACAAGAACACCAATAACTATTTTCCAAAGAGGAGAAAATGAGAGAAGGACACCATCTCAATAGGATATATCGGGTCCGCCATAATGAATGGCTGTCTCATTCCGGACTGGATATCTCCCTAACCATACAAGGTACAGAGTTGGTTGTTTTTTCATTCGATAGAGGCTGAAATTCTCTACAGAACGATAAAAGATTCGAATAGATTCTCTGTAAAATTTTCCACTTATATCATGAAAAGTAAAGATATCCAAAATCTCGTTTTTTCAAAATTCCAAAAATAGGGGCAGCCGAAGAAGATCTTTGATGATTTAAACGAAACAGTGGGGCTGCGTATAATCGAACGGTGGTGCAAATTATTTCGTGAAACTGGCTCAGTCGATTTGAAAAGATCGCCCGGTCGTCCACAGACGATTCACACAAAGATAAAGAGAAAAATGAACAGAAAGATACCGCTATCAGCGGCAAAATTGGCGGTTGAGATGAATCTTTACGAAACTACTGTTCGGAGAGTACTCAAAGAGGACCTGAAACTCAAGCCGCACAAAATGACAGTTCAACCTTCGCTCACTGATCAGCACAAGGAGAGCCGAAAAGGATTCGCAAACTGGATACGAACCAATTTTCGAAAGGAGGATACGATGAAAATGCTGTGCTCCGATGAAAAGATGTTCGACATAGACGAGGCCTATAATTCTCAAAATGAAAGAATTTGGGCTGCTAATCGTGCGGGAACTGATGCGAAAGTATCCACAAAAAGTAATGATCTGGCTTGCGATCTGTTCCCAAGGGGTTTCTCCTTTGGTCATTTTCGAGGGCGGTACAGTTGATCATGATCATTACATAAACGAAGTGCTTCCGGTTGCTCTTCAATATGGAAACAAGGTCTTCGGGACCCATTGGACGTTTCAACAAGACGGTGCTAAGCCCCATACCCATGCAAAAACGCAACAATGGTATGCAGAAAATTTTCCTGCATTTATAGACAAAGACCGATGGCCTGCCAACAGCCCGCATTTAAATCCGCTAGGCTACTCAATATGGAACGAGTTTGCGTCTCACATTAACTGGAAGAAAATCACATCGAAAAACACACTAATTGATGAACTAAAGCTGGCGATTCATAGAATACGCTCAGAAGTTGTTTCTGAAAGCTGATCAAATTGGACCGTTCGTTTGTCCCGCTTATCTACAAACAATGGAGAATATATTAGTTAATAAAAAAAAGTACCATTTTGTAGAATTTCTTTTCTCTTTCGATGAAAAAGAAAGGTTTAAGGCCGAAAACACACTAGACAAATTAAAACTGAATTAAGCATCGTGATTGGTTAATTCAGATTTAAATCATCTTTTGAAGACGAATTAGTGGTTAATTCAGTTTTAATTTGTTTGGTGTGTTTTCGGCCTAAGTCAATATTATGCTCCATTCAAGAGATATCTTAGCTACAATGAGACCGCCATTCATTATGACTGGCCCGATAGATGTCCTAGCATGACACGCCCTTAATTCACCCCAAGAAATACAATAGAAGAAACAGTAAATCTGAAAAAATGAGTAGCACATTTTGACTCTTGATATCATCACCGAAGAACAAAACGGAAGTGTTTTGAATCATAAATATTAAGAACAGAATCTGCTATAAAGCACTCACTTTAGACAATAATGAGGACGAAAAGCATTCATTTCTTCGTCTAGATACCAAACCATGTGGCTTGCTTATCGTCGTCGAAACCGTTACACAGAGATCATCATTGATTTATTTTTTTTCCTGTATTGTAGATTTGTTCAAAGAGTAGCATTTCTCTTAAATAGTGTAGTTCGAAGGTAAGGATTTGAATGCGTATGTGATCAAAATTTTATTGATTAAACACTCAATAAATTAGAAAAGAATATCTGAATGTTTTTTTTCAATTTGGTAGAACTATCATGTTACTTATAACTATAGAACTAGCTGCTGATTAATACCATACTTAATTATAAGAATCAAAAAGTAAAGAGTAAACTAATAAAATATCGCGCTTAAATTAATCAGAATTAATACTAGTAGCTTCAATCGTATTGAAAGTATTTAAATATAACCAATTATATTTATTAGGTGCATCCGATAGACGTATTCTGTTAAATTGATTAAAATATTCAAAATATACTACAAACAGTTTCTATTCTTAAATATAATAACAGTAATAGAAGAATAATTTAACTGAAAATGGTGAATTGAAATATCTGAACATGCTTTCAAAGTTTTCTAAGTCACATCCAAAATATGTGAGCTCCACATTTTAGCCCCAATGGGGCTGCGCTGAAAAGCTTTTTTGTTAAAATTTTTGTTCGGCGAAGTTGGAGTCGACGAAAAAACATTCGGCGAGGCTCTACTAATTCATATTAGGAAGCTTTTTTCTATGACTTCCCATTCTTTATCCAAAATTTCTTCTAGGAGTATGCTATTTATTTTCTTGATCAAATAGCATACTGAATCAAACTGGCTTAATTGTCGAGCATGAACATTGACACTATGGAATTCTTTAATAAGCGAGAAATATATAGCGATTGACATTAAAAACTGCATGATCACAAGCAAAAATACTAGTTTACTTGATAGTGTTAATGAATTGATTGATATGGACAAAAAAAAGGAATTTTTCGAAGACTTTTTTTTTAACTACATATTTGTTAACTGTTGATCCATCTCTTATTTCGAAATTTTTCACATCTACCTTTTTGATAACTTATAAAGTGCTAATATCACCAAACAAATAAATGCCGACATATTTGATTAGGAATCGCCCAATTCCAAGAAAGCGGTGCGTAAATGGCAGTTTTCTGTCTGCTCTGAAAAAAGATGAAAATGAATGCCTTGTTATACCGTTTTATGGCAATTTCAGGCCTTTTAAGATGTCCGTTCAGACAGTTGGGATAATCATCCTTGGTGGTTGAAAGCTATCAATAAGACGAACTGATTGGAAATCTAGCAAGAAACGACGAAAAGTCTGGTAGCTCACATACAGACATTTATAAGGGATTCATTGAAACGTACATATCTGTTAGTCTAGACATAAATACGAATAATTGGAAATGTGCGGTCGACATTGTTGTTAGTATTCTGCTAGTTTTCATGTAGATGTTACTGTAGAGATGAGCGTGATTATCATAGAGAGAGCTATTGTAATTAGTTTTTCTATCCAAAAGCTTGTGTTTGTATACGATCACGAGAAAATCTGGCGATCTTTGAGTAGACAATCAATAAAACACTTGAATAAACCCTCATACAGTTAGAATTATCATTATTTGCACTGTTTTATTTTTGTTTTGCAAAGCAGTCTTTGTCTGTTTGCGGGAAAGTGACATGGGCATAGATAAGATGTTGGAAAATGAAGATAATGTGCTTATCGACGTATATGCTGCAACGCACAAGATCCACCGATAAAACTTCTGCTTTTGTAAATCAACACCTTTGAGAAATATCGTTATCTGTTTTATTGCCTTGAGATATCAAATGCGAGGTCGAATATGAATGACGTTTTGTGTGATACTTGAAAAAAACAATTTTTGTTTAGGAATTGTATTAATATTAAAAATCAAATTAGGAATTTATTCAGTTTTACTGTACGTGGAACCTTGGAAAAATCTGTGTTAATGGGAAAAAAGTATGATACACCTTAAAGTAAAAGAGAAGAATTCGAAAATTTCTTTTACAAAGACGTCTTTTTTCCCATTGCAGTCGCCGAAAGTTTGTATGAGAGAGATCTTTAATTTCTTTTGTTATTTTTCAGATGTTGTGTAATACGTTTTTTTCATGGCTTTCATTCTGATTTTGCCTCGAGCACCAGCTAGGAAGAAGAAGAACACGCAAAATATTTTTGTGAAGGGGAATACTGTTTAATTTTGTTAATCTTGTTTTTTAGTTGTAAAAAGCATATGAAGAATAATAAAGGGTCGCTATTCGGTAGTATATTTTTCAAAAAAACTTGTTAGGTTCGTAAGTATAACACATCTTTTCTTAGATCTTTCGATAGTTCTTCCAGAAGATTTATTCTGCTCATATACTTCAAAAATTCAAAAATCGTTTATGATCGTAAAAAACGTCACAATGACATAAAATTTTGCAATGATGAGGGTGTGGGTGGAAAAGATTTATTATTCTTTAATTGAATTTTTCCTGTGCTGTGACTGCTTATTGTTGACAAGTGAAAATATTTTTTTTCCTTCTGACCAACCACTTGCCTATTCTTGTTAAGTCAACACACTCACTGTTTTTTCCAACACATGAAAGAATCGCATTCGCTTTCTTACCTAGAGCATCTGAGCAAGAAGCTCACACCGGGCACACATATTGGTGAGAGTTCGAATGTTAAGATTTATATCATTTTCCGTGTTGGGTATGAGTGAATATGTATCTTCTCCAGACTCGCTTATGCATCAAAAGCTACCCAACTTTAAGTTATTTTTTCAGTCTCGATCGTTTCTTTTTTTTCTCTCCTTATCAAATGCCACGAGCACACAAATCATCAGAACGAGTCGACAACAAGACACAAAAGAGGCTTTTTTTAACCAAGTAGAAACGAATTATTTTATTTCTTTGCCTTTGTCGCTCCAAAATAAGGCCAAAGACAGAATTACAAACTGTACACCAACATATAGTTGCACTCGATTTACCGTTCTTTTTTCTCTTTAGACGAAGCTCATTTGCGTTTGTTATTGTTCGCAAGCAATCGTAAAATCCTCGAAAACCAAAATCACTTTCTTGATCGCAACATTTTCACGTATTATCAAAGTAAGTGGACAATATCAGAGACTTAAGATTCTCAAAGGGAAAGACGTATCACAGTCTAGCGCGAGCTGTTTCTCTTGGTCTCTATACTATCAGTTACGTTACATTTATCACAAAGAACACATTTATTTTTGAGCACCTTTTTACCGGTATATTCGAATCATGCGCTAAAAACTTTCAAAAATGGGTGTGGGCGTGTATTAAAAAGTGATAAATACGCCCACACCCACACGCTTTTCCCTTCAGCTATCTTGAACATTTCGTTTGTTTTTTATTTTATAGGACGAATAGCATCATGGCAGATGATGATCCCGACGTAAAACATTTAAAGCGATGTTTTCAAGACATGATTGCAATTGTTCATCAAACAGTCGAACAGCTACGACCCAAAAAATCTGATTCGGAATCGGATACTTTGTATGCTAACACGGTATTGAATACAGGTGTCTTTACATTTACATTGAATAAGAATGACGATGAAGAGATGAGTATACTTAGAACAAATCTAGAAAGTGCCATCAATAAACATCGACCACACCTCTCTAGCATATGTCAGCGATATCTTTTAGAGTTTTTATGTCAATATCATTACGATGACCAAGATAAAAAATTCACCGATTCGTTTACCATGGAAAGTCTATATCCATTCGAATGTGCCCTTGAGGGTGCGCTCACATCTATTGACACTTTTGTAGCAGCATGGCAAGGAAAGCTAGCACCTGTCAGAGATTTTATTAAAGATTATCCAACATTCAAAGATAAACCAGGTCTTCACGGCACAACTCTTTTATATTCAGCGGCAAAAAATAATCATTTAAGAATCGTAAAATATCTTGTTGAACATGTGCAATGTGCTGTTAATGCTCAAAATCTTCAAGACCTTGCAAAAGCATTGAGTGGAGCGACAGTAAAAGGAGGAAGTGGACACTTTAATGCAAACCCATCGGCTGCTTCTACAGCCCTGCACGGTGCATGCTTTGATGGACATTTGGAGATTGTCGAGTACCTGATCGAACATGAAGCTGACTACTTCATTTTGAATCAAGCTCACGAAACACCAATTGAAAATGGAAAACGGCATGACAAAATTCGAGAGTTTTTCGAAAAATTTTTAATACTCGGCTATTCTCAGATAAGTAGAACTTTGCCCGAAGTACCTATCACAGAAAAGACAACAGTAACAACAATGTTCGATTGTATTTGGGAACATAAATCTCTCTCCAATAACGAATGGCACTCTTTTTCGGCCGATGAATCTAAGGAACTGAGTCAATCCCTGATCGTACTACCTGATCAGGAAATGAAACGCGACATTTATTTAAGTGTGCGCTCTGATACCTATACTGTTTCGCTGATTCGGTTTCTACGATCGGGTAAAAATCGTGATCCAACGAATAATTTGGCATGGGTTCGTTGCCGTGGTTCATCAATTGCGAACTTCGATTGCTATGCATTGTGGCAGATTATGATCGTCGAACATCCAAATCTAAAGCCGAATGATTTACCATCATTAGAACCCGTTGAAGTACCAAGAAGTTATGATAGCCGATTTCAGTTGCAGCTTAACTGTTGGTATAATTGTACGCCACAAATCAGTGCAAAACTTGATCATGCAATTAATTATCGACGGAAAAAAACTCCATTAGATGTTGACTTAATCACTAGTGATATTCTGGAATTTGATTTACAATTATTTACATTTAATAATGAGAAAAAAACAGTAGTCGGTTTCATAAGATGGCTACCGAAGTTAATTTCGAGAAAACAACAAGATTCAAGTAGAATACGCGCAATTGATAATTTTCAAAACTTAGCTAATGCAGATCCTATACCATTTACTACAGCAAGACTTAAACAACTATCACAACCTAGTGACACACAGTCAATTGTGAGTGAAGATGATGCGTCAGTTGATGGAGATTTAGACAGTCCTGTGGCACAAACACTGATGAATGTTGATGAAGGAGACGAAGATACTTTCATCGCTCGCAGAGAGGTAAATAGCCGTGTTCTATTCAAAATTCATATATACGACGTTTTATTATCTGAGAAGGATTTCATTGGAACATAAAAAGTTCTACTGAAAATGTCATCACTAGTCATAGCTTACGAAATACATGATTTTCGTAAGCGCCCGCAAAAATCGTATGAAAAATCCACAAAACAAAAATATACGGATGTCACGAATAAAATCAGCATAATCAAAAAAAGATACATGATTGTTTTCGCTGGAAATCCTTTAACAACAGTTGTGCTTATGGCATACTCATCGAACTTTCATTTGAAAAACTGAGTGCACAGTAGGCATGTACCAAGCCCCGGGTAGACACCGAGATTTTTCAGTCTCAGCACTGCTAGTAACGCTTGTGTAAAGCATTGTAATATGTAGGTATACTGAAAGTAATCTCCGTTACTTGATGCTGGTCTCGAATGAGAAAAGTAGATTTTTTAGAAATGTTCTAATTTGAGTCCTATTTGGACTGGCTGATCGAATATTTCGAAGCAGTTCAAATCATATTACATAGAAAAAAGCAAAGATTAATAATAGAATAACATGTTTCAAGTATTTTCCGGTAAATTGAGTCAAAATCGATTAACTAGTGAACTGTTAAGAATAACCTTCAAAATGCGTCTCATCCTCAGTTGCGTCTATGTTGAAGCTTGAAAATTAGTAGAATAATTGAAGAGCATATGATAAATGTAGCCGAGCTTCGTCTTTACTCGTTTTTATAAAGAATTACACTACTATCGTGTTCAAATATTTGCCGTAAACTACGGCCGAAATATCCTGATGAATATTTCGGTAGATGTCCATGCTGTTGAATATTAATCCTATGCATGTTGCATATCAGAAAAGAAAATGTAAAAGTTACACAGACTACATAGAAAGTAATAGCATGATATGAAATCAGAATCAGGGACCTCACTGATTCTTACAAGTGTTTCTGTGAAGAATTTTGCACTATTTCTGGACAATGTATGCAATTTGACATTAGTAATATTGGCAATTTCTTCATGACTAGTCGTTTTTCACAGAATTGACTTGAATTTTAAAAAAATAAAAATTTCTCTTAAACACATGGGTTTTAAAGTGCGATTTCATTTCCTCAACCATGTATGTTCATGTCAGCCATTTAGAAATAAATTTCTTTGGTTTGTTTGGATTCAGTTACAGTTTATTTTATTTTTATTAGACTAACAACAGAACGAACGATGGGTTTTGGTCTGTGAAAGATTGTCAAAAAGATGATGATACAGAATCAGTGGCTAGTGACGATGCAAGAAGTGAAATTCTTGATGATTATTTAAGCGAAGCGTCAAAACCAAGCGCTGCACTGTCTGCATTGGTAGAATCAATATCTGCTCATCGTCAGGAAATCGACGTCATCAAAGCTGATCTAGAAAGAAAGGATCAGGAAAATCGAATACTCCAAGAACAGCTGGATGCTGCTAACGAGGAAATGGATAGACAACTGAACGATGATAGAAAGAAGACGGATAAACTTAAAAAAGAGCAAGAATCCGATAAACGTAAACAAGAGCAAGAATTGAATAAACTTATTCAAAAGATCAGCCAATTGACTGCTGAACAAAGAAGAATCGAAGCAGAGAAGGTTGACGCTCAAAAAATAGAACGAGCCATCAAAGCTGTCGACTATAAGGGTATCGAAGCAGAAGTTATACAGGATATTTTTACACCAAAATTTAGTCTCATACTCGATCATTTGAAGAAAACAAAGACTCAATTTGGCAACCAACTGATGAATAAAATACCACAAATGCGATTCGATAGAAAAACAAATGTATACATTGTAACTATTATTGGATTCCCGGAACATCATGAAACATTCAAATTGATTTTAAAACAAGCACAACAATTACTTCGTTTAAAACAAGGCGCTGTTACTTTTTATGAACGAAAATTGGATAAGATGAAAAACGGAATCCGACGTGATCTTTCGAAAGTGAAGCCCAAAACACAGCTGTGGAAACAGTACGAAAAATTATTCGTTCAATTCATTAACGAAAAGTCGATTGAATATGCAAAGATGTTCAGTGATTGCATAAGACAAAAAGCAGACTCACTAATCGAACAATGTATTTCTAACGATATGACTACGATTCGAAATGAAATTTACACCCAAACAAATAATTTCATGAAAGATAATAATATATTAATCAAAGAAGTCGACTCACTTAAACTGAAAGCACTTGAAGAATTTATCCAACAAAATATTACCAATCAACGAACTCGTCTCGAGAAAAAGCCAACACCAAACGCAATAGACACATTGGAAAAATTTATTGGAAGAGTTAGAAATACAATGAAAACGAACCCAAGATATGTTGGTCACGAAGTAAAACATTACAGTCTAATACCGGATCTGTTACAACGATTAATGTTGTATTATTGTTCTTTTAAAATACAATTACCCTTGTATGAGTCGTCGATTGAATTATTGGATAAAATTGAAAAGAATACAGTGGTAACAATTGCCACCTCGACCGGATCAGGTAAACGTGAACGTTTGTTTTGATATACTACAATTCTTTGAAATAAAAAATAGCGCTAGTTCGGCATCCCAATCATGTCGCTCAAGCATCTTTCAGTTATAGTTATATTCATCTGAAGATTATTTGATAGTACCGATATAGTTCTACATGAGGATTGAAGTGAGTTAGTGTGACAATGCGAACATCTAAATTGTTGCATCTGTATCTGCCTATGCAGTTCAGGGTTTCGAGGCAATGGTTAAAAGAGGCTGTTAGGTGATTGAATATTTCTTATCTTCAAATTTCTTCTGTCTTTCACCACATGAAATGCAAAATGCCCGCGCATCAACAATGAATGCTACCCTGTTCCTCGAAGGTTCCTTCGATATAATGTTTTCACAATTTGTCGTGAGACATTTGATTACTTTTATCTATATAAGAGGAAGATCTTACTTTTCCATGAATTTTCTACTGAATAGAATGATGAACCATCTGTAAGAGAGATTTCAGCGAGAAAAAAAACACGAAAAATGACAAAAAAATCAATTGACTCATATTTCTTTTCAAATTTCTTATCATGAATCAATAGAACAAAAGAAGAATGACTGTACGTGTTTTCTAGGTAAATCGACTTTACTACCAGGATTACTCGCTGCTGAGGGGTACGATAAAATTATTGTTACACAACCGCGGCGTCTGCCCTGTATGCTGATTTCTGAACGTGTCAATACAACAATGACAATGGTGAGCGATCCCAACTCGCAAAAATTGGCTGGTTGGGCTGTTGCTGGTGCTGAAAACAATCAAAATGCGAAAGTTATATATTTGACTGACGGTCTACTCAAAGAGCGTCTACTCCACGATGAAAATTTCATCACAAAAGACACCCAATTGAATAGATCGATCGTTTTCTTTATCGATGAAGTTCATGAACGCTCAGTTAATATTGATCATTGCTTAGCATTATTAGCACGCATATTAACACTGCACCCTGATTTAAAATCGAAAATCAAATTAATTATTTCCTCTGCTACATTAGATACATCTGTTCCAAAACTATTTCGTCAAATACCCCAAGTAACTTTTGCTGCATTTGAAATGCCACAAATGGGTACTATATATCCTGTTGCTAAAGTCGCTCGTCCAAATGAAAACATACTGAACATCGTACAAGAATTATATCAAGATCGTCGGCGATACGATCAAATTCTTTGTTTTGTTAGTTCGGTGAAGGAAGTTAACGAATGTGTTACTTTATTGAAAAAGATCACTAGTGGAGCCATTACTGCTTATCCACTTGTTCAATCACAACAAGCATCTGTTCAACAAGAGTACATCGAAACGGGCAGTGTGTTCTTTTCAACAACAGTTGCCGAAACTTCGCTGACATTTCCTCAATTGAAGTTTGTCATTGATACTGGCATGATTAATGTGCCAGTCTATGATCCACAGTCGAAGCGAACAGTCCTTAAAGTCGGACGTGCAGCAGAATCTACGATAAAACAACGTCTAGGACGATTGGGTAGAACACAGCCCGGTACTTACTATTCATTGTATAATTTTAAAGTCGAGGACCAACGATACCCAATACCACAAATATGCCAATCCGATCTGATGAACATCGAATTTTCTCTGAGAAAATCACCACTGCATAAAGGATTAGAATATATGAAAAATTTCTTACCAGATAAACCACCACAACCAAGCATTGATCATACAGTTCAGGAGCTTCGCAATTTAGGTATGTAGATAAACGTTTTTTCTCCTTTAAAATTAGAATAATCAGCTTTTACTTTTCTAATCTTTATAAAACGAGCCACACAAACTAATCGTGGGTCGTAATGATTTATAGTACGTTTTCATGTCAATATACTTAACTTAGGTACTGAGACGTTCACACGCTACATTTATCAGAACCTCAAGATAGTTGATAGTATTGTGAATGTTTTTAGCTATTTTCTAAATTTCATATTCAATGAGAGGGACGATTTTGTATATGTTAGTAGAACTTGTTATCAATTACTTAGTGAAACTTCTCCATCGTATTACTCGTCTGAAAAAATATATATTAGATTGTTGTTGTCGCATTGCTGAAATAAATGTTAATCTGCATACGTATATATAACAGTAGTATCATTTCGTAAGGTGATATGGGCGATATTGAATTCATGGTTTTTTAGCTGCTTTCCAACTAAATCCTCTGTGATTTTATATTTTTAGGCATTTTGGAAAATGCTCCAAGCGAATCATTAACAAGTCACGGCAGAGCACTTGCCAAATTGCCAGATTTTGGTTCATTAGCAATGTCGAAATGCGTCTTAGCTGCACTAAAAGAATATAATTGTGGACGTGATCTCATAGTTCTTTCATCTATTTTAAGTGTTTTGAATACAACTACAGTGTTGAAAAGTGTACCACAACAGTTCAAAAGTGCGGATGGTGATTTTATGACATTGCTAAATGTGATGGATCAGATTTTACTTGTCAAGAAATCGGTAAAATCCAATGAATTTCGCTTAGAACCTATCTGCCAATCAAAAGGTTTGACTGGCATTCAACATATTATAAAGCAAGCGTTGAGACGCCAAATAAGTTTAGAAAAATCATTTAATTTATCACCAGACTTTCGTACACAAGCGCAGGTTAAATCGAACGATTGGGAATTAATTGCTAAATCATTATTAGTCGGATATTACACAAATGTGTTTGCATCGACGAAAGAACTGAAAGATAGACATGATCTTTTTGTTCGGTATAATGACTCGATCGATAGTGATATTGCCAGTTTGGATTCACAATCTGTTCTAGCTCGAACAGTGAACAAAACTCCTCCGGCTTTAGTTATAGCTCGAGATATTCGTTATTCGACATCAGTGCGTTCAAAGGCTATTCTTTCGTTTGTTGGCGAAATAAAACCTGACTGGGTTGAATATCAAGTTACACGTAACTTACAGTTGAATAGCGAAGAAGAAACACGGCTAAACACTAACAATTTGTTTAAAAATGCTGTATCGAAATTTTCGCACAGAATTTCAATGGCTTTGAATAATACAACCAAGTCTGCTAAGCTATCGGGTCCAGCAGGGACTGTTTTCAATGGCGAATTACATCTTCGACAAAATATGGAGGAAGAATTTCAATTTCAACTAGACTGTACAAATCCACTAAGTCCAGCAAAACGTACGAATTTAACCCGCAATTTAGAAAGTATAATGAAAATGCCGTATATATTTAAACCAATGCAATGGCGCTGGGAAAATCAAAAGCAAGTGACAATAACAATTAACTGCAATTCGTCAACGAAGACTTGTGATGTGACAGTGAAAGGAAGAAATTTAGAATATAAAAATGTGAAAAAAGAATTTGATTCATTTTTGAAATGGTTACAAGACTGTGCCGTCATTCGGCACCCTAATTCAGGTGAGTAAACGATTACTTTGTGTAGCTATTGATAATAGTGATTATTCGTGAGATTTCTTGAGTTTTCGTGGTGAAACTTTAATATCTACTGAAATAAACTCGTGAATGAAGTTGGAAGCGATCTGTGAACGATTTAATCGATAAAAAGGAATCGAAAAGAATACGAACGTCATGATAAATTAACTTAATATATTCAATTTTTTCAGTCACGAGCTAATCCACTGTCGAGTGTCTTTCAGCTTAAAACTTTAGAAACTTTCCACTTGTAAAACAGATACGCAGCATCAAATAGCTTCGTAGCAGATCTTGCAATGGGCTTACACATCTAGAATTGATAAACAAAGATCGCTATCATTCAGATTCTTATTCATAATTACAGCTAATCAAGTATGTTGCAAATTTTAATCTCTCAGGAATTATAATGACTTATTTTTCAAAGCAATATTGACTGAAGTGATAGTCTTCGATAGCTTATTTAATTATTTGTAATTCTTAAACAAGGCCGCCGATACTGCAGATATAATTAGGGCTAGCATTGAAACGAAAGAGAAAATATAATCGTGGCCGACGAATTATTAAATCATGTGTAATAAAATATCTAAATGACTTGCATAGAGTTTTTATGGTGAAAGAATATTAAAGAAAACAAACTTTGCTTAATCCATTTTAGGTGTTCCTCCACGTGTTTTTCGTCCTCAAGTACGATCAAAATATCTTGATATCGAAGAACGAATAGCGCGTATTACCGACAGTAAACGAACGACTGTTGATTTATACAACGGTGCAAAAGGGACGAAGGCAACGCGTGAAACACGAATGGAAGTTGTAGCTTGGATAGCTGTTTGTTTGTTTTCGTGTAAACTGGAGGGTGGTTTTGTACGTGATTGGGTTATTGGCAACTATACGGCACGACCAGCGGGTCTTACAGGAAACCCGAAAGCATGGATTTCGTATACCAATGGGGTACCTTATTTGAACAGAGAAGTCGTCCCAGCTGATTTAGACTGTCATTTACCAACACATGCTTATTTCGACATTGATAGATTTCACGATGAACTATACAAGTATGATATTACATGTAAAGTATCTCGGCAAGATTGGCGCTATGTTTTGCTAATTGATGAAGATGCCCCAACGGGTCCATTTACAATGGATTTGATTGAACCACATGTCGCATTAACTCATGATCGTATTGACTTTGATGTGAATGATTTATCATTAGAAAAAGACTACACACACGAAATAGGAATGCGTGTTGATATTCAGCAAAGACCATATTTAATTGAAATCGAAGCGATAGTTGATAATATCAAAAATAAACGCTTTCAAGTACTACGTCCGATAGATAATTTTCTTACTGAGCGCATTGACAAGATGATAAATATTCGACATTGGACACAGATGGGAGAACCATTTTCAGTTGTACCAAATCCAAATCCAAAATATTCTGCCGTTCTTGTAACATTACCACCACCATCAAAGCTTTATCGAGATTTACAGACAGAGATGCAAAAAATCGGTAGCGTTACAATCGTGTCCATTGAACAGGTGAAAAATCCTCTATTAGAGGATACATACGAATCAATGAAAAAGTTAATCGCTAAGCAATGCAAAGGTTCCAATCCAAACGAACGGTCACTTTTCCATGGTACAAAAGGAGAAGGTATCGATGGCATCAGAGATGATGGTTTCGACGATCGGTATTTCAGTCCAACTGGCAATTGGGGTACGTGCTATATGAATGATGATCATATTCATGCATTTTTTTTATTAAAATACTACTAATCATATGTTAGTTGTAAATCCCAAGCAGTATTAAATACTAGTATAGAAAACATTTCACATCAGCTATAACTGATTCCTTATCAGTAAATGAATTGAATGACATTCATTAGGCGTATTTTGTGAAACACGATCTGAAAGGAGTGTTGAAGTGTTTAGGGTAGCAATTTTGCACCCACCCAAAAAATAAAACCTAGATAAAACACTGGTATCATCGCCCTCTATTAACTCTGTGTACAGGAGTGACANTTTGGCCCCCTCCCCCCCCCCCCCCCCCCCCACCACATACCGTTACCGACAGGTAATCATCTGTCGGTAGCGGTCTGCGATGGGTAAATTTTGCCCATTGCAGATCATTACACTGAGGTGATTTATCCATCACAGAGCGTTACAGAGGTGCTTTGTCGAAATCGAACAGAAAGCAATATTGAGGTGTTTAGGATACACAGTTGGATTCCTTCCACATATATTTTAATTGATGAATTCTCTAAATACGGCCTAATTAGTTAATTACCTATAACAGACCCTAACAGATAGGCGTTGGTTTATTACGAATAGTTATTTTACACGAATGCATTATATTAAAGAATTAAGATCTCCTGAGAAACAAAGAGTTGTATAGAAGCCTGAAAATTTTACTTTAGAATAAGTACTAATCAAGGCCGTTTTCTGGCTCAGATTTCAAAATTTCTATTCGATCTCCCATGCATCCATATTTAGAAACTAAATTCACATGTAAGCATCTAGAATAAGATGTAACTGTCAGAAATAAAATGCTTATTTAACGATTATGACCACAGTGAAGTTCATATTCTGCTAGAATATAAGAATTTTTTATCAAACGGATTACATATGAATATTTCAAGTCTTTGGGGTATAGCATGTTTGAAAACAGTACAAATCGACAAAGATTTATTGATTAGAGCTCGTCGTAACCTACGTATCATAGCTCCTAGAATGAAAGCTGATCACATTTGAGGATACAAAGCTTTATATAAAAGAATTTTTGAGTATTTAGGTCATGGTGCATACTTCGCTGATGATCCTAAAAAGTCTCATGGTTATACGGCTGCAGATACAACAGACCAAACGCATGTCATGTATTATTGCAAAGTTGTGCTAGGCGTGGAGTCAAAACAAACAGCAACTAATCAACAGTTAGTATCGGCACCGAAGGATACTCATTCAGTCGTAGGAACATTGGGTGGTTTCACCGAATATATTGTTTATCGTTATGGTCAAGCTTTGCCCTACATGAAAATAACCTATAAAGGGTAAAGTAACATATTCAATTTGATAAAACCTTTACTTCAACGAAATGCTTTTTTTTATTATGCTTTTACTGGAAAACAAATTTCTTTTTCAAGTGTGTTTTGCCAAATAAATCTTGATTTTAATCGAATAATTTCTATAGTAAAATCCTATTTGTTGAGTACTTTAATCGATATGAATATGAAGCGCTTAACATAAAACCTGTCACTCCTGTACACAGAGTTAATAGAGGGCGATGATACCAGTGTTTTATCTAGGTTTTATTTTTTGGGTGGGCGGTTGAAATTTTTGGAGGAGCTGCTGGCTAGAAGATTTGTTATCATATAGTAACGGGTGGCCCTTAAAGAATGGTGGTCTCATTATTTACTCAATATCGTTTTTGCTCTTCATTGATTTGAACTGAACATTTTCCCAAAAGATTGAGCATTCAATTCTCTACAAACTCGCGTGTAAAAGATTTTTTAAACTACAAAATGGCTAAGTACTAAAACGAAGAAAAAAGGTCGAAAAATCTCCAACTTTCAAGCACTAAATCCGTTTTTTTTTGAAAATTTGCGTTCCATGTGTGGATCTACAAAACAAAACTCAGTCTACCATACCATGTTAAAGAGCATCAGATTTTGGGCAAGATTCATGTCTTCGAATTTTTTTTTTCATTACAAAATGAGTAAAATATTCTGGATCAATTTTTTCGCTTTTTCTAAAAAACACAACTGTCATGTCATGCTTTTGATGCTTGCACTAGAACGCATGTCATTCACTTAAAAAGTGTTATTTTTTGACGATTTTGTTTTCTTTGAAAGCCAACATACTCGACTACACCCCTGTATACTTGTTCCAGTGATGCAAAGTTTCGTTTGCGGTAGACTTTCTTGTAAACCGAAATTAAGGTGTTATGGACGAGTTTTTAGAAAATATCGATTTAATAGGCGAAGACCACTTTTAAAGAAATGTTTCTCAAAGATATCGAAAAGAGCGTACTTGAAAATACCAGAAAATGTTTCTCCCTTAAGTTAAGTCTGCGTATAAATTATCGAAACATACTCCAAGTGTTAATGTTTGTTGAGCTTGAAAGTTGAAGATTTTTTAACCTTTTTTCTTCGTTTTAGTACTTGGCCGTTTTGTAGTTTTAAAAAATCTTTTACACATGAGCTTGTAGAGAATTGAATTCTCAATCTTTTGGGAAAATGTTCAGTTCAAATCAATGAAGGGCAAAAACGATATTGAGTAAATAATGAAACCACCATTCTTTATGAGCCACCCGTTACTTTTATGAAATCAACTGTTTATTTTCGGGTGGGCGGTGCCTACCAGGGGTCGCAACGGGCCGCCCGGCCCGGACCGTTGGTAAATTTTCACCGGGCCGGGCGGACCGGTGAAAATTTGCTGCCGGTCCGGGCGAGCCACGTATTTCTTCGGTCCACCCGAACCGGCTTGTTTTATTTTTTTTCTTATGAATCGAACATAACTGGTGCGTCAGCATAAATGGCGGTCTCAATATTTCTTCAATATTCCTTTCAGCTTTCATAGTTTCGGGCTGACTTTTATACCAAAAGATTCAGCCTTGAATGCTCTACAAAACCATAAAAAATGAATCACATGGAGATAGAAGCAAAGCAATTATTGTAGTAATACTTCTAACAAACATCGACATCAACTTTAAAGAACTTGTATTCAAATTAATTTGCGTTTTTTCTTGCTAGTGAAACACTTTTAGAAAGCTTCAAAGTAATATTTCTGATGCGATGATGAGTGCACTATATAATGAAACATACGAAAGAATATTTCAACGGAAAAATATTGGCAAAGCATTCAGTTTTTGGTCATTTAGTCACCCTCTGGCATATTCCGGCATTTTATTTGAATCTAGTCGCTAGGAAGTGATACTTCTGCAGAATTAAGGTATAATTCCATGATATTCCATAATGCCAGTCTGTACCTTTCACCAAAAAATAGTACTTGGTCGACTAATATGAATTTTTCAAGAAAACAGAAAATTATTGGTAAAAACGCGTTTTTTAGAAAATTTAAAGAAAAAGTAATACTTATTTTATCCAGCATCTTTTGATTATGAAATTATTTCAGTATACTAATAAGATAGACCTTTTGAAGCTCTACACAATCGGCAGTTCAATTTGCCTCTATAGCTCGATATGAGAACACATAAATACAAGAAGTTGTAGTTCGTGCTCTAAAGTTGTTGATGTTACTTGTTTTGAGTATTACTGTCATAATATTTTTGTTTCTATCTCCATACGATTGATTTTTTTTATGATTTTGTAGAGCATTCAAGGCTGAATCTTTGGGTAAAAAAGTCAGTCCGAAACTATGAAAGCTGAAAGGAATATTGAAGAAAAACTGAGACCGCCATTTTTGCCGATGCATCCGTTACTTATGATATTTTTTGTTATCATATGAATTATGTGATCTTATGAAATTTATTAAGAAATCACAGTCATACTGTGTACGCGTAGGTAACTTTTTCTAAATACTGCATTAAGTTTCAATCTTATTAATCTCAAATATGATTAAAAGATAGTTCATCGGATTATGTCGGTCCAGACAAATCAACGGGTCGGGTCGGACCGGACCGTTGTGATTAATGTGTCGGTCCGGGCGGGCCCACCTAGCTGACGGGTCGGGTCGGTCCATGAAAAGTTGAACCGTTGCGACCCCTGGTGCCCACCCTGCCCATACGGTAGATAAATCACTGGATGATACATACTGACGCTAAACTAATAAATCAATATTTTTTATCCATAGGCAAGTATACATTAATGAAAAATTCTCTCGTCCCATCAGCCTAAGGCTTTTCTGTCTTGAAAAAAGATTCCATAATATTTCTGTTTGGGATCCATTCGATTTTCGATTAAAAATGTGAACTTTTGACACAATTATTCCAAGCAATAATCAACGCAATGATTCATTCACAGGAATATTTTTCAATCCAAAAATATGTGCTATATTATCAACTATAATTATGTGCAAAAAGCGTGGTCAAGAGACCTGATCAATGGAGAAAGTTCTAAAGAGGTAATCCATCGACCTTCGGACCACGTTTATACTCTGTTCATTTCTTCTACTTATTATTTAATATATGTTGAGTAATAACAGGAATGTGACATCAAAGGCGAGTAATAATAAAGATAATCGATTGGGCTTCACACTTGCATGGTAAATTTAGCTATAATTTACTAGTGCATGAAGTGGCTGATTTTTTTATTGTTCTATTGATATTAATTTCGATATTTTAGATAAGTTCATATCATTGGTTTCGTTCAGCTGCTTTAGTTTTAGACGTTTTACTAAGTTTAAAATATGGAAATTCTTGCTTATTTTGAGCCAGATAGAACTATGATGTATCGTTAATCTTAATTAGAATTTTTTTGCAATAACCATGTCAGCACTTTAGATAACATTTAATTGTTAATGATACCATATTTCTCTAGATAATAATATAATACAGCAGTAAGTAATTAAATAAAAGCTGGAAAAACTAGAGCAATAAACATTTCGAGTAAAATGGTGAAATATCTCAAAACAAAATGTAATAACTTCTAGAAATAGTTTTTCTAAGACATTTCTTGCTAAACAAAAATTTTGAAAAATCCTGCCCCTTGTAGATCAGTCCTATTAATCCGATAAGAATCTCAGTTTTTTGCAAGCGTTAATATGAGCCGTCAAAATTCAGCGTGCATTACAAAGTAAAAAGAAGTGTAAAATATCCGACGTGCAACTCCATTTATCACAGAAAACAATCGATTTGATCAAGGCATCATTGATCGTTCAATAAAATGAATCGCATTGGTAAAGATAAATTCTAGTATTAAATTTAACCAATTCAGTGTGTGATTCATCTCCGTGCGTGCATGGAAAGTTACATAGTCTTGGTAACAAAACAAACAAATAAATAATGTAAAACATCTTCTAGCCCATAGGACAACAAATTTGCTTTTGAACAATTCTGACTGAACAAAATTCATTCGTTCTATTCAACTACTGCTTAAAAAACTGTTGATGGCCTTCAATATGTAGTTTAATCAACTGAAACCTTTTTGGCAGTAAAACAATTTTGTATAATATTACTTTTTGATCCAATAAAAATCACGATGTGTTGAAATTTCAAGTCAGATTGCGTAATAACTTTTCGACTTCTATAAATGCTTGAAATAGTCGAGTCATTTTTGTTGTAATACTGGTTCATTCTCAACGTGCATGTAATAAATTTATAGAATGGTAAATGTTCCGAAGCCTCGTCGGACTTTTTGTAAAGGTAAAGCATGTCGAAAACATACTTTACACAAAGTGTCACAATATAAGAAGATGAACGAAGGTCAAAATAAACCAATATTTTGAAAGAAAGCTAAAGTAACAAGAAAAATTGTGCTACGATTAGAATGCAGTGAATGCCTTCATAAACGTCATTTGGCTATGAAACGTGCCAGACATTTTGAATTGGATGGAGAAAAGAAAAAACGAAATGAAGTTGACCAATGGTAATTGTCGTTGTTTTTTTACTGCATTTGAAACTTTCGATCAACATGAATCTTATTGGCGGAGGTGACAACGATAAAAATCTTTGATACAATAATCATTGCATGCATAGATTCTGACAGCTAAATATCATTGAAATGAATTTTATTTATATTCCTACAAAAAAATCTATAATGAATAGTATTGATGTACGGAAAAAAATACAATGCAATCGAACAAAATGATCAATTTTCATAATAGGAAATTTAACGTTGATATCACGAAGCAAATGTATGTTATCAAAAAGCTATAGATGAGATAGTATTGAGTAATCGAATATCGATAGTATGTCCAACTGTTGATAGAATACAATCAAGTGCATTGATAGAAATATGAATGGGAAGCATTATTGGTTCTTTTCTATTCACCTTCACATTTTCCCTATAAGCATCGTGGCAAATATGGCATCTATCTATACCAAGGTCTCTATATAGCCATAGGCAAATATCGATTTATGCAAAGATTTCCATCAGGAATATCCCCGGGTGGCTAAAATTGGTCATTGTGGACGAATTCAAGAGTAGGATGAGAGATTTTTACTATTAACAAAAGAAAACTAATTATTTTTTCTGGTGAAAAACAAAAGTTTTCGTAGCTCGTCTCATTGCTCCCTCGCTCAGAACGATGCTGGTTCTGAGTTTTTTTCTTGAAGATTTTCTAGATGTTCCAAAAATATAAAATCTATGAAGATAACTTTAATTAATTCTGTTGTTTTAAATATGTTTATCTGTGCATAAGAAGATTTATTGAAGACAATTGCTGATGGTGAAATGCATATGAATAATCGGAGTGCCATAATAAAAGAAACACACGCATACCCACACTCACACAATCAAAATCAACAAAAAGAAAACAATTAAATGAATAAACAAGAAATTAGGGAAATAATGATGTTTCTTTCTTTCTTTATAGTCTAGACTACAAACATATACTGAGGAAAAATGAAAAATGCTCATGACTATAGCAAGTGTATTGAGCGAATAAATGATTAATCTATTTCACCGAGTTTGGCTTGTTTATTGTACCGTGAAAAGATAAAAGAAAGAAAAACTTTAAAGATCGGTAAAATTTTGTTGTTGCGATCGCTGAGATATATTATATGGATTTGGACTAGGATTATTGCTGTTTCGTTGATTGAAACCATTGTATGAATATGATTGATTCTGTGGCGTGAGTCGTTGACGGAAATTGTCATTACCATCATTGTTCATTGGTGTGTGTGATTGACGTTGATCTTGAATTTTCGATGGATAATCTTGACTTTTCCATTTCGAAAGAAGACTTTCAGACGGATAATTGAAATTATTATTATTATTAGTAGTAGTAGTTTGTGATTGATTAGGAGAAAATATAAATTGAGGATTATTTGGTGGAGACCAAGGTTGAGATGCACTTCGTGTATGTGATTCAGCAATGCCTAAATGTATTTTAAATTTTTATATTTTATATATGCATACTCATCAATAGTTACCTTCACGAATACTTGGCTCAATATTAAGATTCAGCGGTTTTCGTGCATCAATACTTCCACGTGGTGATAGGTCTAATCAATAAAGAATCTAACGAATTTCAATTTAAAAAGACAAAAATTCTTACTCTCTGCATGCCAAGTACCAAATCCTTTTGGTTTAGCATTAAAATCTCCATAGCGGGGCATTGGTGGTGTCGGTGTAGGCGACATAACTGGCTCAGGAAAGGCTGAACCAGAAGTAGGATTGAATGTCGGCCGTATCGGTGAAAAACTTGGTCCTTCACTGTCGGACCATGATGGTGCACGTTGACCCCATGGTTTACTTGTTGACTAGAGAAATGATTATCAATAGGATAACAGAATAGAACAATGATTTGTATTATCAATACTAACCCCAATAAAATTTAGTGTTGGTTGATAGCCTTGCTTTTTAACATTATTCTCATCGATAACCCATTTTTCCGAACGAGCTTTACGTTTTTGGAATAATGCTGCACCTTTACTTCGACTTTGATTTAAATCAGCAACAAGACTCATCGCAGCTTGCGGCGGAACATTGGTATGTGTTACATGTTCCTGGGAAAAAGAACATGATTATATAATGATTCGATAATCCATCGATGGAAATCTCTTACCTGCATATGAATTTGTTTAAATTCTTCCGGTGCACCAACATATCGTAATGGATTTATATATTGAGCTTCATCTAAACTGTGTCTAATACAATCGGGCACATCAGCTGAATTGTAATTCGGCTGTTGTTGATGCGAATATAATGAGCCATTGGTTTGTAATGGACGTAACGGTCGATAATTAGCTGTATCAGATTCAATAGTAAATTTTTCTACTCGTTGACGTTGCTTTTCAAATTTAGTGGAGCCTTTTTGGGTCGGATCACCACCTTCAAGAATCGATGCTATTTGACGAGCCATTCGTTTTTGTTCTTCAATAGTTGGATACGTGTTAAACGGAGTTTTAAAGAAGGTTGAATCAGCATAACGCTTCTCTAAAAGAATTTTATTTGTTAGAATAATTAGTCATTCAGAAAGAAAACAAAAGAACTTACTATTAACAATAGGTGATTTATATAATTCAGCACCGATTTCATGGTCGATTATAGATGTTTGAGGCGGCAAGTTAATTTTAGGCGGTGGATGGAATCGAGCAGCCATCGCTTGTTGTTGTTGTTGTTGTTGTTGCTTTTGCTGTTGATATAATTGTCGTTGTAATTGCTCTTGTCTTTCACGTTCTCGTTGTTCGCGCTCTTGCCTTTCACGTTCGCGTTCTTGTCTTTCACGTTCTCGTTCTCGTTCTAGACGTTGCTGTTCTTGTTGATAACGATATACGTCAAAAATTTGCTGTTGTGGCATTGGCTGTTCGGGTGGTACATATTGATCATATGCTTTACTTGTTATTGAACGAATCGGTAAAACAACGTTACTTGGTCGCCGAGTTGTACTTGCTTGTCGACTAATTTTATAATAACGTGGACCAGATGTAACATATTCTGAATCACTAAAATAATTTTGATCGTTGTTTGCTGACAGTTTTGAATTGTATGAGGGTGTAAGATAGGCTTGTTGATTAATAGCAGAATGTCGATTACTGTTTGATGCTCCATTCATAGGACGAACAGATATTGATGAACGACGAAGATCATTGGTATCAGATAAATAGCCGCTGGCAATTGTTCCATTGTAATTACGTGGTGTATCATAAGTATTATTTGATGTTGACGGACGATAATTGTTAAATTGTTGTACTCGTGCCGTCGCTATTGGTGTTGGTGGTGAATTAGTTGTTATAGTTGCTGTACGAAATATAGCTGGTGATGGAGTTCCCATTGAACGACCGTAAGAATCGGCATAATACTGATCGCCGCCATTCATCACGTTAGCTGCATTGAAATAGTTAGCACCTGTTGTTGATGCGTACGATGGATAGGTTGGCGTATTACGTGCTGATGTATATTGACGGTAATCCATTTGCCTTGGTTGAGGCGTTAACCGTTGTATTGGGCGTACAGGACTGCTTTCTCTTGTGTCTATACTCGAACCTGAATCAAGTCGTAAACCCCGAGTACTTGTTGCACTAAAGTAAGATAAATAAATATTTTCTCAGCCTTTCTTTTTTTTTTCGGGAAATATTTTTCTCAATTATACCCTTGTACTTCAATAACCAATTGATCACGGACAGTATCAATAATATCGTTTATTTCACGTAATGAATGTTGTAATGCAGGTACACTGTTCACTGAAATAACTGTATCACCCGCTGCAAGACCTCCAAATGATGCCTTGCTTCGACTTCGAACCTAGAAAATTTATTTTGAAAAAAAAATTTATTTAATAGTTTTTGCTATTTCGAAAGAAAAAATACCTTAGCAATATAAATGGGCGTTTGGCCACCACCCAAAAGTCGAAAACCCCAAGGAGCTCCACCTCGTAAAACAACGGTTTTCTGGTCACCTAACATATTTGTCTCTTCTATTCGCTGACACAAACCAAGAACATTGAAATTCTCAAGTTCATATTGCTTTCTTTTTTTTGTTTCAGATCGATCTCAACTACACATTTTGTTATGCCAGCCGAGATGTTCTTTTCTCAAGCGCATTTAACAACATGATGTATGTGTAATATCGAGGAAAAAAGAAAAGATAACGACAAGGAAATTGGAGAATATCCTAATGAGAAAACATTTGACCAGCTATCATAAGCATTCGGTCAAAGAGGAAGAAAACACTCTTCAATTAGAATATACTTCTGATCTCTTCGCCTGATATGTCTAACGTATTGTAAGAAAGAAAGAAAGAAAGAAAGAAAGAAAGAAGAAAAGAGGATTCTTTTTTCCGTTGATTGTGACCTATACGCGTACGTGTATCGACAAATGGGAAATACAAACTAATTTTTCTTCGTTTTCTTTCTCTCTGTTATCCATGTGTGTGTGTATATACATAGCTGAGTCTGGATGATATTTGCAGATGGGAGAATATATTCTTGTCTATGAGTTTGCGTATCAATCGTGAAAAGCGGAGGAGAAAAATAGCGAATTTATCATAACAATAGAGATTCTAGTGCTTTTTCTCTCTCTCTCTCTCTCTCTCTCTGTATCTCCGTCTGTCGGTTTCTATCGTTGCGCTCCTATGTAACGTATGCGGTTATGATTGAGGATGCCATCCATTTAGGCTTATCGTAAAGCAGTCGTTCTTCCACGACAAAGAGTACATATCTTTTTTGTTCTTCAACAAGCATATGTAAGCAACTCTTTTGTATTAAATATATATAGATATATATTTATCTATAAACGAGCATAAAAGAAAACTACAATGATTCTATCAGTCAGACATGATGTGACAGAAAAAGCCTATCCATATAATATGACCGTATATATTTCGCTATTGTTATTGTCATTCAATGACGTCCATATATTCATTAATATCATACTGGTATGATGAGTGTTAGATAAATTGATTTAACCTCACTAGTTTTTGCTGCACTGCACTGCAAAGAAAAGAATACGTTGCTGTAAGGTATGCTAATCATTTTAGAACATCAAAAAGGAAAAGTAGTAGACCAACAACTCAAGTAGACTTTTCTTTTCTTACGAATATCTACGCAATTATCATTCTAATATGAGAAGAAGAAGAAGACAAATAACTTACCGTATAAAGCGAAAACTAAACAAGCTTTCGCCACTTAACTAAACAAGAAGATATTATTGTTAATATTCTTCTTTGTTCTCGTTAATGTTCTTAAAACAAATTTGATGAAAAACTACGAGATTGGTATGAAATGATAATCGACGCGTTTATGACGTCAATCTAAATGCTCAGATTGATACGAGTTGATGACACCATACACCAGCAACTCGTCTACTTTCTGATCAGTACTGAAACTTTCTCTCTATGTGCTTATGTACGCCTACGTGTCGGGTAGAAAAAAAAAAGAAGAACAAGAACAAGAAGGATGGATTGAGAGACTAATAATTGTGTCCATAGGATCGACGATAATGACAACAGTTCCTTCACATAATGAGAAGAAAAAAAGACATTCCACATTGCGCCTACTGTCGTGTAAGAAGTATCACCAGCCCTTATAGCTTTTCTAATTTGTCAAAGTTCGTCGAAAGATTTGCGCGAGTGTCCTATTCTCAGACAGCAAGTATTCACATATAGATAAAAAGTAAAATATCCAATCAAAGCTGAATGTAGTTATATATATATATATATGTGGATATGGATATTTGCTAACAGCATGAAGAAACCAAACGACCAAGGAAAGAAAACATTACTTCGTATAGTTACCGATAGAACCTTGATCTCGATCAGAAAGAAGCTAAACAATAATAGACGGCGGATGACAAGAACATTGAAGAAAAGTTCTTGTTCATGCAATGATTATTTACTGTATATGTCATTTCTGTTTATTCCATCATTGTGGATCAAGGCATTAGCAAATTAACACGAAATTGATGCTTAACAACTGGCAGATATAATTGTTCGATTAGCTTATTTCTCTAATTTAAAGAAAACACTTTCATCGAATTTCAACTTTATCAGGAAATATAATTTTCGAACCAAACGCACAGTTTATAAGACGAATGCAAGTCATTCACTGCTAGATATTCTTAGAAGAAATCGATTCTTAGCCAAATCAATGGGAAAGATGTTCTTCAAAATTAGATAATACAAATGTAAAGGAAATCTTCATTCTGAATAATCGTAGCAACATGCGACATGACTAGAGAAGACAACATGTGGCCAATACATGTATATATAGCTCTGTAGACACAGTAGGGGCTTGTATGCCGCAGCTTGTGGTCTCCAGTCTCGTTTTTAATGCATGTTGAGCTTGTAAAAAAAGAACATTGATCATTCGAGAATAGTTTTACAATGTATGAACGAAATTCGTACGAAGCTTTAGTCTTTAGATCAGTAGAATAGCAATTAGCCGCTTCGAATAATCTCTTTGTCAAGAACAACATTTACAATGACATGCTTCATATCCCACACGAGGAATCGATTAATTAGTTAGTACTAGTATTATTAATTATTATTGTATCTGATATGTATATATTATGATTATTTTTACATTCGAAAAAAAAAATTAGTAGCAATCAAATAACTTAAAGTCGAAGTATTTCAACAGAACAACGAATACCGTTAAATATTTAATCATAATTACCATAGCTATGGGGTCAAAGTACGTTCGTGTTTTTTTTTATGAAATTTTAAAATAAACTTTTAAGAAAAGAACGAACTATTTATTCTAGGGAGCATTTTGAATAATCTTTTATTGATTTGATTTCAACAGACTAATGCTCTCAATTAAATGAATTGACTTTTTCGTCCAGAATATCAATATGAAAGATTTTATAGCTTCTTTCTTTTCTGTGACTATTTTGTGTTGGATAAAAAAAAGGTTTTGAAGTCGCATGAAATCGGTGAAGCAATATTTTTCATTTCTTCAACAAATAAACAATAAATCTGGTGTGTGAAACGGCAATTTTTTTTACTCTATTTGCATCTCTGCGACGACGTTGCATTGGGTTTTTATTTTCACCGAATGTCTCAACCTTGTACTAATTCTACATGTAAACTGGAATCTTGTGCTTTATGTCATTGTTGTCAACAAAACGTGTGTATAGCTCATCTCAATGAGCACGCTGAATTTCTCCAATATCAGTTGAATCCTCTTGCCGATAGTATCAATTCACTTAAAAATCGATTTCAAACATTGCATATTCACGAAACGGTACGCGATTATCATCAGAAACTTGAACAATGGCGTCTAGATTGTTACCGAGAGGTCGATCATTTATTTCAAGAAAAATCTCAAGAACTCGATCAAATTGCAGCCGATCTATTAGATAAACAACGAGATCAAATTACTCACATGCATTCGGAAGTATCGAAACTTATTCAAAGTAAAGAAATAACTCAAAAAAATATTGAATCCTATACATCGAGTATTGCGCAACTAAATGATGATCTGAAAACTAATGAATATACAAATATTCATCTCCACATATCTCCTTTGATAATCAATGACACTCTGATTTCTCTTAGAAAAGCCAAAAGGAAAGAAATCCATTTAAATACTCTATCATCTATCTACAAAGAAACAAAATATCCGCCTGGAAGTTATTGTCCAATGGCTTGTAACGGTCGATTGTTGTTGATACATCAAGCGCCAAATTTATGTTTTATGGACATAGAATCCGTCATAGTCAAACAAATTCTATGGTCGCATGGCGCTATTCGAGATATTTGTTGGTCATCAACATTAAATAAATTTATTGTCATTGAAGAAAACAATATCTTTTTTATCAGTGATACTACCGTGTCCGTTGAAAGCGTTGAAACAATTGAGAAACGTAGATGGTTTTCATGCACTTGTTCGGATACGCGTCTATTTTTAACGACAGGAGTAAGAGGTTCGTCTATTGTGGAATTTCATTTGTCTACTTTGATTACTGCTATAAAAGAATGGAAATCTCCTAATACATGCTCAAAAGATGAATTTATAAATGGTATCGTTTACAAAAATGATATCATTGCGCTAATGATTAAGAATAAAATCGGAAAAACTGTACGGTTAGAATTACGATCTTGTGAGAAACTCAATCATATTTGGTCACTTTTACTTAATCTTATGTGCAATCAAAATATAGCTTTTCGGTTTTGTTCTCTAAACTATGATGAATGGTTAGTAGCTGATCATGAGACTGGGCATTTATTACATATTACAAATGATGGAAAATTAAAGACAACTATTTCGTACAAAGCAGTGCCTTACTATATCTGTTTATTTGATTCAGACATGCTTGTTGTGTCGGCTGCAAAGGCAGTTAACTTTCATAAAATATGATCTGCATACATAGTTCCACGAAAATTTCTATGTGCTGCATATTTTATGTTAGGTAAATAATAATAATAAATCTTGAGATAACAGATATTGCCGGTTTTTATTTTTTTTCAAAAAAACAATTTTCTAAATAAACTCTCAAAGTTTCACTCTTAATTTTTACAGGAATTATACGTAAACTGGACTTGAGCTGTCTGTTGTAGGCAAAGAGGAGAAGTAAGGTAAACCATAATCTACGAAATTTACTCTTTATTGATGGAAAAAATTGAAAATTTTCAATTATTGGGGATTTCACACTCCCCACCCCATCCCCACTCCCGTGATCCCTGCGTGCACAGGCCTACTTTTGCACTCTCGCCTAAATACTATTTTTGAATAGGAAATGAAATTTTACATCTCATAAGAAACAATGGAGAGTCAATGCAACGATGGGAACGATTCTGAACAAGAAAAATATTGCCAACCGTGCTGATGTTTCTGATTCAGAATGATTTTGTAAGAGTCATCTCACGAGTTGTACAGAATCAGCATTTTAATCATCAGCATTTGACGAACTCTTTCTAGCTTTCGTATAGATGTCGCCATTAAACAGCTTATTTGTTAATAATTGCGATAAAGAAATTCAATTACTTTAAAGATACAACACAAGACAAGTTTTAACATAATCCCTAAAGAATAATTACGTGAAAAAGCACAACTAATATTTTTTTGACATTTCATTGGATTATCAATCAATCCAATTATCGATTTCCAGAAAGTGCGGCTCTTAATTGAATTGACGTGTGCAAACGATGACATGCAATTATTTTACAATTAAAAATTATGTTGTTCTTTCCATTTATCTTCTCGATTCTGTCTTTCATTCCATTAACAAATACAATCTTAGATGATGATATTCTTTATGATATTAAATGGCATCCAGAATCAAATTCAGTACGTATTGTAATCATTCAGGAAAAAACCAAATTGATTTTAACCCATAATTTATAGTTAATTGAACCAAAAAATGATTTCATTATTACGTCAAAACGCAAAGAAAAATATTCATGTGTATTGCCGACCTTTCAAACAACAGATAAAGTAAAGAGTAATTAGAAATTTCTATCTGAAGTTCACTTTTCAACGGTTTCGTTTGCTTTCAGAAATCAGCAGAAAATATTTTATTGAGTGAAATCGAACCACTCATAGAAAAACTATATTCCAGAAAGCTATGTACTTATCGAGTAAGTGTTTAGAATAGTATATCAAATAATAAATATACTTATTTACACATCTAGTTTGATCCATATTGGACATATGAATTATGTCATGGGAAGCACATTCGACAATATCACGAAAGTAAAGTCGACGATAAGGTAGGATCGATTCATTTTATTTTATATTCAAGAAAATTTGTTTATGTTTATATAGAGAACAATCGTTCAAGAATATTTTCTTGGCTACCATCATTCCGATAATCAAGATATTATTACAAATACTGATCATCAACAAATATTAAAGGTAGAAAAAAAAAACTTTTTTTTTCATTTTCTGCATAATTAATGAAAATAGATTCACTATAAAACTATTAACAATCAAATAATACCTATGTTGCCTGTTCGATATTCCGAGGGAACACTATGCGATATTAATTCTAATAAACCCCGTGAAACAATAGTTTTCTATGGTAAAATTTTGTTTAATATCTATTCTTAAACTTCAAATTTTTTTTTTATTTAGTTTGTCACGAAAGAGGTAATAATGGTATCATTAGTTTTCAAGAAATCTCGTCATGCCAGTATGAAATGACAATTGCTACATCATGGATGTGTGATCTACCAGAATTCAGGTTTGTAGTTTCAAACCTCTATTTTTAATTAGGGTTTAAAGACAGTATATGAGTTTCTTATGGAAAAAAAGCCTTCACGTGAAGCTAGGGGTGTCAATTTACAGTTTATTTAATTTAAATTTAATTCTATCAAGTTAAATTTAATTTAAATTTAATTTTTGAAAATTTATTTCTCGATTTAATAAATTTTTAAAATTTAAATGTGACACCCCTACGTGAAGCTCTCCGGGAAAAAGAATTCGATAATAGTTGACTATCGGTAAGTATGGATGTAGAGATTCATAGTGAAAGCGTTGAATTGTTGATATCTATTGACAAGAAAGATGTACAAAAACAGTCTCCGAAGTACAGGGAAGTAGGTCTGTGAGTTACAGATGCAATAAAAAAATACCAATATTGAAGAAGCATTCCAAATGTGAGGTAAATAAATTCACAGATATAGTGAGTGTAAGTCATAAGTCAATATTTAATGGCTTCTCATTCAGTAGCAAAAGCGGCCAAAAACCGATAAACATATTCAATTATAAAACTCGTAGGATAGCAAAGAAATTGTATTAGAAAAGTATAACATAAATTTGTTTAGCCCAGAGGATTTAAATCGGCATGCAATCAATTGTTTCCCACAAGATAATGCTCCTCAAAAACCAAGAAATTTAAAACGACTTGAATCCGAACATGAATCATCATTAACTACAGGCGAAGGTGGACAATTTACTGTACGTATTTTTTCTCCTTGCAATATTAGCCTCTACTGGTTCAAACTTTATTCATCTAGATGACAAGTGCCGATGGAACAACATTAGTTATTACATATAGATACGTAAATGAAGACGAAGTTAAGGATCTAACAAAAGCAATCAATAGTGATGTAGCCAATGAAGCAACAACATCAAATCCTGCTATTAATGATCAGCCGTTACCTACGAAAGCGATCGTTGAATTTCTCGAAGGCTTTTTTTCCGGTCGAAATTGTTTAACGGGTGGTTCAGGTTGGTGGCGATATGAAATTTGTTATGGAAAACATGTTATTCAATTTCATGTAAATTATATACGTACTTTCTCAATAGCATAAAATGTCTACTTCCTTTTTTTTCTTTTCAAGGAAGAACAAAATAAGCGAACTGAAATTCTACTAGGCACATGGGATTATCATAAACATGTTGAATGGATCAATACAAATCCTAAAAAGCAATCCGATGGCAAAACTAAAGAACGACAGTATGAATCTAGTTAAGGTTATTTACCTTCAGTTTTATCCTTTGAAATATTCAGGTATGCATCATTGTATTATGGAAATGGAGATCAATGTGAAGTTGCAAAGAAGCCGCGCGTTGTTGAAGTTAAACTAAAGTAAGAAGAAAAATAGTTTGTGCTTTACTGAAGATTTTTTTTCTTAAGATGCTCAACAAGAAACAATAGATCTCATGTTCCAACGATATATCTTGTTGAACCAGAAAGTTGTTCGTATGTTCTTGGAGTATGTAGATAAAACTTGGAGAGAAAAAGATAATTCGTTGAACTATTTTTGTTTTTGATTAGGTTGAATCGTCAGTATTTTGCAATATAATTGATTATACCGATGAAAATGGTATTCCTGATTTGGAAAAAGTTATGAAACATTTTGAAGAATCATAAAATATATTCTGTGATATCAATTACTTATTTATTGGTATCTAATTTTTTTAAATAAAACAAAAAATAGACGCATTAAAGATTGTTTTTTTTTGACAAGCGTTATGACTGTAATATTAAAGATTGCATCTATTGATCAAGGTTCTATTTATTTGGAAAATAAAATGAATTAGTAAATGTTTGTTTGACCTTTTTAAGCTTTGCCAATCAAATGGTTATAGGTGATTTTTGAATCAGCCAGCAATTGTAAAAAAATAGAGTGTGCATGTACGATTTCTTTTTAAGAATTTGGATGCTGGTTTTTACAGAAATAATTTATTCTTAAAGATGATCGATAATCAGAAATTTGCTCGGTTTCAATTCAAATCAAGCTTTTGTGTCTAGAATGATACTCGAAGTGTGCGTGTTCGTTTTCTTTTTTTTTCTAGCTGGAATCGATGGTATTGATTGACTCGTATTTCTACAAACATTTTCCTATGGGGCTATATGAGTAAATCAAGCATAATATTATCGACTGAAATCTGAACCGAAATTGTACCTTCAATAATAGCTATCTGCAATAAAAAAAATACCGTATAATCCACTTTGGCGCGCATCTATGAGAGAAAATACGATAATGTCGCTTCAAAGAGATTCTATAGTTCTGTGTTGACTTCTACAAAAACTATTGATCATGCAGAGACTCTCGCTCTTCTGCGCGAAAAGACAACCTTTTCACCTTCTTTATTAACAAATTTTATGCGAATTCTCTTGACTATCGAGTCGTTGCAAAGAACTACAAAATAAAAGAAGCACGTCCGTCTCTTTTCTATTAGCAAAAGAAAGCGATACGTTAATTTAGCAATTGGCGAAAGAAAACATGTTCATTATTTTGTGTAAAAAATAAATGTAAATTGTCTTTCTCGATCATTATAGATATGTCAAATTTAAATCGAAAATATAAGAAAGAATCTTGTCGAACGCTATTAGGTTTTCTTCGATGTCTTGCTGGACAACGAACACAAATTGATATTTACGGTGGTATTATGCTTGTCGGTGTACTTGTTGACATTGATGTTAACCATAACATTCAATTATCACAAGTAACAATGTCTCGGCCACTACAACGACCAATATCCTTTACTCGTTTATGCATTCGATATTCAAATGTTCGTTATATTCGTGTCCCCGACGAAATCGATGTCATCGAAACCATTCGACAAGATCTGAGAAAGATGAATCCAAAACCAAGTGAAATCTTCGGTGGAGGACAGAAGAAAATGCACGTGAGAAAAGGAAGAGAATACGAAAAGAATTTACCACCACTTAGACCTGATAATTATCATTATTGATTTTTTTTCTACTATTTTTTATTATTATTATGAGAATAAACTAACATGGTTGGAACTTTTAATATGTTAAGAATTTCAACAAGAGCTATTGATTATTTCATGGCGTGCCCAACTATTGCAAACTGTGTTCTCCGACTGCATATACATCTCTTCGACACGCAAGAGTAGATTTTGTTGTTTTCACAAAAACAAAAGGAGAGCAATCTTTTCGAAAGAAGAATTTTTCGAGTAAATACTTCAGTACATGCCATAAAATGAAAAATCGGCTCAGTATCTATGGATTCATTGAAAATTTTGTTCATTCGTTTACGTATACAAATCCTTGGTGAAGAATGAATCTCCGTTACAAATATCATGAAAAACTGGCAAAATATTGGATTTAACATTGTTATACTGTTTGAGGGTGAAATTTTGTCGCTTAATAAAAACAAGAAACTAGTCCACTAGCAGTATTTTCTTCGTCGCGATCGAATCTGATTTGCATCCATGAGATATATAAAGTTAGCAAAGCAAAGAGACCTTTTTCTGGTAGATAATCGATACTGATCGAATTTGACGTCTCGATGTAACAATCGACTGAGGCATATCATAGACATTTTGAAATTTATGCCATCGACGGATAAGTTCACCTGCATTCTTAGTTGCGAAAACAGAAGTCGCAGCAGACAACGATCGCTTAACTCGTGAGAAATAGCAACATCATGAATAGTTAGAGTAAGATCGCGGTCAATGTTTTGAATACTCGGTGTAATCATATGATATTGAGCCGAAAAAGGCCACTGAAATCTGTTTCAGAACTGAATTGCGACGGATCGAGTAGTATGCTGAAGTTTGCAAATGTGTTGAGCCACGTTATCTGCATTCAAATGTTTCAGTGTTAGACTCATAGAATTTACTTTTTAGGAATTTCAACCAGTGAGTGTGAAGAATATATGTTTTTTGCACGCAAAGCAATGCTACATCTCTATAAATACAAAAAGTCTTCCGTCTGTAAAATATTAAAAATTATTCTGAAATTTAACAAATAATACAAGTGAAAATATAATAGACGAAAGTTTGCATGGGTTCAGCCGATGTAGGTTCTTCATTTCCTTCTCATTTTTTCGACGCAAAAAAAGACAAGCACTTTACTCTTCACTGTACCGAGTTCGTGGATATCAACTGAAAAGGTAAAACTATTTCGGTATTAGATGTCGTATCATTCGTTCAAAAATACACCTTCCTAGAGCTCGAAAGTCTTGAACGTCACATCTATTGGACTATTTCTCGCTTGGTTCCGAGACTCGGTACACTGATTTGATTCAGTATCTGGTTTTTGTTGGATACAGAAACCCTATGGAAAGTTTCTCAAGAATTTCATAATGAATTCTTTATGACTAAAAAACGCTGATTTTTGAACATAGCTTTTTGATCTTCCAATTTTTTCTGCCATTACTATCGAATTCTTTTTCGAAAATTTGATTAAAACGAAATGATTACATTTTACTACATGCACCAGCCATCATCTTGATTTTACTGTAATACCAGGTCTCTCGTGAATATAAGTAGAATGCTGCGTAGACAAATAAGATTCGATATTTAATGTTGGTCAATTATTTTCATGTTATCCAATTGAAATTTGACACTTTTTAAACTTTTTAATCGTTAAATCAAACATAAAGGCAAATAAAAAGCGGCAAAATATACCACGCCAGAGAAAGAAAATAGGTAATTAGGAATCGCAAAGCAATTTTAAGCTATTGACTTATAAAGCAGAACGTGCTGGTTTTGAAAATTTTGAGCTACCACTCATATCAGTTGTCTTTGCTCGCATTTCGAATACTCCAATTGTCACGCTGTTTATATGTAAAAACAAAAATATACGAAAACGTCTTGTCGAATATCACCTCATTTTCTTGAATGACCTCATTTAGATCTAATAATATCCAGGATCAATCATTGCTTTTCTCTTTATACTAGTGACAGCATTTACATTAAAGTATGCAAGAAAATCTTCATATTAATACTCGGATTGTTGTCGAGTATCTACCAGTGTACAAATCGGCAACGATTTTTACCATGGGAGCTTTGTAATTTTCATTCAAACAGACAATAATTTTAGAACGTAGATCGCCAAAGTGATGCTACCTAGAAATCTCGAACTGAATCGATCCAATTCATTTTTCTATCTCGTCTCTCAACTCGCCATAATACTATTGTTTCACACATAAGAAAATATAACAAGAGAGCATAATTCACCATTAGCACGAGGGACTATTTCACATGTCACTCAAAACTATTTACTATCCTAATTTCTAAAACAAAATGAATACAGAATATCCACCAATGTACGTTTTGCTGTTTTTAATCATCTTCCGCTTTTCCTTCATTCAAATCAGAACGATCATCAGCCACTTGTTCCACTTGTAAACAACGTTCGCCTTTTACGACGACCCAATATTTGTTTACGTCTGACTTTCGTTCAGAACTTGACATTCCATTTTCAATTTCAAGCGCCATGCGCGCTCGTTCGAGATGCCTTTTTTTACGAAGAGAAAGGAAAATCATAACAAATTAAAGCGAAATTAATAAACTATACCATAACTTTCTTGCACTTTTTTTCACATCAGCATATGTATCGCCCATCATAGCAATCAGCAGATTTAATAAAAGAATAGTGATAACCACAATATGGAAGATAAGCAATATAACACTGGGCAATGGATGCTGTCCTTCGATATAATAATCTAAATCGAACTCACCCAATAAGCACAAAAAACATTGTTTGATACTGGATAAAAAGCCTCCAAAGCCTAAAATATAAATTAAAGTATCAATGATATAAACTCGTATAGTTGTTTTTTCATGAATCAAATGATCTGAACTTTAAAATCATTTACCATTTTCATTGAATAGAATGAAGAATGCTTGTGAGAAGCCAGTGAGGAAGATTGTATAAATAATACAGAAACGAAGGACATCATTGAACAACATTTTATAGATCATAATAACAAATGGGCCAGTAAATCGAAATGGCATAGTAAAAAAAAACATATAACCCCATCCAACGAGAGAAGTAAACGCAAGAACGAGAGATTCATATTCCGGCAGTTTAGATAGACGAAGAATTTGAGCAGAGAAAATACCAAGGCAAAATGTCGATGCCAGAAGATTTTCAAGAAAAATAGATCCCTAAAAACGAAGATAATGAATTGAATACCAAGGATGACTCCATGACACACTCACTGTTGTGCTCACGTAATTCTTGAAACCCATACTACACATTTCACCTATTTCACGCGCACTTTTCAATATGGCACCCGTTACAACAATCGCATGGCCTATCGTACATACGATACGGCGAATCATCTCCGAATGTTCGTCATTAGTTGCTAATTTTTCAACGTTTTCATCTATTTTCTAAACAAAAATATTAATGAGTAAAACCGAATGTTTTCTTTAGTTACCACATCAGAGCGCGTTTGTTCTAAAATTGTAGTGCCAAGAAAAACAAGTAGATATAGAAACGCAATAAGAAATCGTCTTATAAGTATACGATAAGCGAAATGTTTCCACTTTTTTTCCGTTAAAGATGTAATAATAGGATCTACTAATGCTGAATTATTTTTTCTAACCATTACTTCAAGGACACTTAGAGATCGTTTTTTGTTCTACAATAAGTCAATCAAAAAAAAATAATGATTGTAAGTCAAAATACAAAACGAAGTGTTCATTGACATACTTTTTCGTGAAAACCAAGATCAAGCTGGTCGAGAGGATGTAATACACATGAAACATTTCCAAATGACCATTGAATTGTGGTACGTTCTTGCAATAGCCACGATAACATTTTTGCTCGACCTAGATCAGCCGCTAGAGTCAATGGTGTTAAACCATCTTTATTTAAACGATTCCATAATTTTGGCAACTCTGATGTTTCTGACGTGATAATTATTTTCTTGTGCTTCGCTGCGTGTCGTTCTATCCAACGTGCTTTGAATTTAGTATACATATTCGGTAGATTGCAAACAACAAGCATATGTAGCACTGTATTATCATTGCTATCCATCTACATAAAAATAGATATGAATCAAGTCCCTATAGTTTTCAGCCAGTGCTTTATGAGGAGGGAAAAAATATGTTTTTGTCCTATCTCGATTAAGTTCCCAATAAGAGAGTTGACGTTTACTGACCGAATCCATATCTGCTCCATGCTTGAGAAGAATTTCAACCATATCCCATTGATTGGTGCAACAAGCGAACCCTAATGGTGTTTCACCATAATAAGATGGTTGATCTCTAGATAAACGAAATATGAAAGAAATGACACAAGAAAACAAGAACAAACAAGTAACTTACATTTTAAAGAAGTCACCTGTAGCTCTAGCTGCTAATAGTCCATGTTTGTAAGGTTCCAAACTTGCATGGCTAAGTAACCAGTCCACCATATTTGCTTCACGTTTAACAATAGCAAGATGAAGAATGTTTTCACCATAATAGTTCTAATTAAGTAACGTCATGGATTCAAAGTTAAAAAAAATAAGTAAAATATATATTTACTGGTTTATTGTAAATTTGTGTGGCGATGAGTGGAAATCGTATAAGAAGATCTCGTGCAATGTCGAGATGTGCTTCTGTTCCATATAGAAATAGCATATGAATGGGGCATTCACCCACGGCTCCTCTCGTGTCAACAACATTCGGATCACGATGAATCAATTCATCAATAGCAACCTTGTCTGCATTAAATATGGCTGTCCATATCGTATTTTCTTTGTACATAAGTTCAGTTTGTTCTTCCACTACTGACCTATTGTAATGTACACAATATTTTTTCGCCTGAAAAAACATGTTATTTAACAGAACGACGATGCAGTTAAAGGATTCCGTTTGTCATTGAGTGACTGTAATTTTGACAGTGTGCATTAATCGCAATGGTTTTTTTCGCGTTCTATAGTAATACAATAATAGCTATGCATATGTCGCGGTTTCATATCTTTCTCGTCGACTCAATAAAAATACATGTTTGCTCAGCTGCAAATTGCGTGTAGCGTTAAACGACGTTTGATTGAGGCAGTTCGTATTTTGGAATTTTGCGCTCTTGTTTTGCATGTCAAACCTTGACGTGATAGATATATGTAATGAAGCATGAAAAAATCGTTGCCGTGTGGGTATTTGCTTTCGCAAAACGTGTTTTATCTCTATTACCTACGAGGGAAATTTTCCTGAAGTTAAGAATAATGATAACCGTGTCTGAAGATATCGTAAATATTTATTAATAACTGCCGCAAGTATATGTAGGCACTTAAAGTATTTCAGTACGCTGTAACTATTGAGTATATCAAGTGAGCGATGTGACTGATCGATACCTCCTGGCCTCTGCAGGATATCTAACAAGTTTGGTTTGATGTAGAATTTTATTTTCTATCGAAGAGTGCTAATTTGAATATGAACACACACCCTAGAAATATGTTTCATCGTAGGGTTTACACGAGAATTTCAGTAAAAACAGAAGAAAGCTTTTCTAATTCTAAAACTTTGGTAACAGAGAAAAAATCGTTTCAATTAAATAATCATTTTCAAACTGACTCATATTAAAAACAATTTATATAAAATATATGCATATAATTACTTTTGCTATAGTAATAAAATACGGAGCAAAACATGTTATGTTTCTATGAATCATATTGCCACCAATCTTCGTTTTATTATTCATGTTTCAGTAGCATAAAAATATCGAATAGTTGGTTATGCTCCAATAATTTATTTTATTCTTTTGAAAATATTTATGAATTTCTATTTTTGTATTTAAACTATATAATCCGGTATTTATTCATTCTCACTGTTAGACATTGGGCAATTAGTAAACATGAGTTGCGTCGAAACTTATTTTAGAATCGTCACTTCCCGGACCTCTTGTTCTTCTAAATGAATACTTTCAAAAAAAAAGTTTTAAAAAAAAAGACTAAATATATGATTTTCAATGTCAACAGTATTTCTAATCAAAAAAATAAAATAACAGAAACTTTTTTCCAATCTGAACTCAAGTCCAAATTTGCCTGTCATACATTTATCAACATTCCAGAGACTTGTGTCACCTTGTCTCAAAGAGATATTTGTTTTTGCCATTTTTCATTGGTACCAGGATGTTTTATGTCAAAAAATATATATTCTATATTTTAGCATTGACAAAAATTTTCCAACCGAAAGTCGTCCAATGGAGCTCACTACAGTTGTGAGTTAAATAGAAAAACATTATTATGCAATACCACATGTATATTCACCATTCATAACTTGGTTTTCACAGGATAAAAAACACATATTCGCGACACAAATTTATACAAACGAAAAAGGATTTTTGCTTTAGTAAATTAATTAATGTTCCATACTGAAGACAAAGGTTTCCAAAAGCGAAGTTCAACGAATGGATTATTTTTGATGATCATAATTACTCCTTATCAGCTTCATCCTCTTTTAGATAACCAAGAGCGTAGGTTACATCTTCAACTTGTAAATAACGTTCACCTTGTATATCGACCCAATATTTGTTTACGTCTGACTTTCGTTCAGAGCTTGACATTCCATTTTCAACTTCAAGCGCCATGCGCGCTCGTTCGAGATGCCTTTTTTTACGAAGAGAAAGGAAAATCATAACAAATTAAAGCGAAATTAATAAACTATACCATAACTTTCT